>PNEQ01034507.1:0-16226 GCA_003012365.1 Medauroidea extradentata
GGTACACTTAGGGAGGTAGACATGGCCCCAATTGCGGCCATGTCTACCCAATCCCTCTCTGCCGCGATGCATGCCTCCTCTGCATGAAACTTCCCCCTTGTAGGCGTATGGGGCGCAGCCCTGAGACGCACTTAGTCCCGCTCCTTCCCCGGGCCTCACACATAACTTAGTAGTTAGGGTAGGTTAGGAAAAAAAAAAATTGAACTTCATTCGGCTCTATTGGCGACCTACAGCTCGCTGAGCTCCCACTCTGATTGACCGGGCCTTACGGTCAATCCCATTTCATGTCATCAGCTATCTCATTTCCCAACTCCTCACGCATGTTTTTCTTAATTTAATTCCTCTATTCCAGAGCCCTATCATTACTAACAAGCAGTAATTCCCTGCGCGTGTTTGTAGCACAGCTTTTCCCAGTACCCTAATCTATAGTACTGGTTTTTCTGTGCCCTTCCCATCTATACTCTTGCTCACTTCGGGGTGTGAATATGGCCTCAATTGCGGCCACACCTCTAGACAACCCTGCTCTACCGCGATGTATGCCTCCTCTTCTCCAACTAACAGCCAGCCAAGTGTATGAGGCCTAGCCTTGAGACACATTCAATCCCTACCTCCTTCGTTATTAGCGACTAATGCATGCCGGAGTACCCACAGACTGAGACGGGGTACACGCTGACGTGGCGGGACAAGGAAGCTCGTCAGACAAAAAAAATTGAACTTCATTCGCACCGTGGTGATCCGACCAGCTGTGTCTCAGCCTGAAGACGGGGATAGATCGCAATCCCTGAAACGTTGCATTATTTCGTTGGTTTTAACTTGTGTTGTGTTGTCTACTTTCTTGTGTTTGTTGTCCACTATTCACTGTTTATGTCTATTTCCTTGTTTTTCCATATTGAGAATCTAGTTCTATACGTGTCCGTCTTTTGTGTCTGGGTGTAGTGTCCATATTCAACTGAATTCTGTCTCTACAATTCTTTGTTGCCTAATATAACAATTATTTAAATAAAAACAGACAGAATTCCTCTGGGTTTGCTTTTATTATATTTTTGTGTGTGTTTTATATTTGTCTTTTCTTGTTCGTTTTCGTACTTTGTCATTCAACACAGGTTTGATCAGCAAAACATGAGCAATGGCGTATATCCACAAACCAATAAATTCAAATGGATTTCCACCACAGTCATGGAATAAATTTCTATTTATTTTGGGTTTCTGCATTATCCTAATAAGTCTGTAAATTGAGTACTTGGACAAGGGGAAGAATTAAGAAGATCCTATTGTGAATAACATTACCAGTATCAGCCTAGGGTGATTGATATTGAGAGCCGAAATCAGGATGGCCTAATTGAATTAGAGTCCTCGTGAATTTGAGGCCAGTTTTTTAACGTTTTTGCTAACTGATTTGTCTTGGTTTTTTGCTTGTTTGGAAGAATTTTGCGATCGGTTTTAAATTAACTTCCCGATGAGCTAGAGGTATGGAACTTTTAAAACCTTGCTCATAACTGGATGACAATACAGTATGAACTCTTTTTCTTGTCTGTCTGTTGGTATATATGATTAGTACAAATTTTGCTTGTTTGAAATCGATTGAAAAAATTAACACACACCAGACTTAAAAGCACAAAAAAATTTAATACTTTTTTAAATCTTAAAGTTTGGACAAATGTGAAAAATATTTAAAGGTGCGATACCATTTCCGTTGGATATTAGTATAAGTCAGTAATAAACAGCAATAAACGTTTCTTTACAAAAAATTCAAACAGTTAGTAACAAAATTTTAAAAAAAAATTGGTTGTTTGCCAACTTCCTCCAACTGGTGTATTCTCGCGAGTTACCTTACACGTTTTTAAACGTACCAAAAAATATTTAATAATTTCTCTTACAAAATACTTGAAATGTTTCAAACAAAAATGAGGGACAAATGCTATAGACAGTAGTAAGAAGTGTATAAAGAAGCTGCCGTTGAGGAAACTCACACAACAGTTTATAACATAAGCAGAGCAATGAAATAGCTAGTGAAATACGTGAACCATTCATGCATCAATTATCTACTGCATCCGCCCCACGATTTCTGTTTTAACTCTCACAAGTATCTATTTTCGTAAGAGAAATTATTTTATACTTTGAAAAACGTGACGTGTGGTATTTTTTAAATTAAATAATTACATTTCACTTTGCACCACATTTAGCACAAATATAAAAACGGAAATACGCGTACATATTTAGCGAAAAAATATAATTAGCAAATGTTAAACGCATCATACTGGGCAGATAACACGATCAAATACACACATCAAGAAAAGTATTGCAACACCTCGGTTCCAAGATAGGTTGAACACTTCCTTTGACTGTTCCTAGATGTCAGTAAACCTGCCCAAAGATGTAAACTACCATACATGAGCCGGGCCTATTAGACGGAGGGCGTACGACAGCCGATCAGTTCCAGTCATTCCACCAAGAGATGTAATACTTATTTTGATGTGTGTAAAAAATGGGATAAATTAAAGCCACTGATATCTAGTACTGTAGAGCCCACGATTTATCGCGAAAAGAATTCTGCAGCAGTTTGTTTCAATGCCTTATGTGCACATATCAAGCTATGCTCTATGGTTATTGGCAGTATGTTTTCACAGACATGGCTCATTTGACTTCAGCCAACAGGAACAAGGTTACTGCGACATCACACGTCTGTGATTTGCGGGTAGAACCCTAGACGCCGAGAGTTACAAACAACCAATCACTGACCATGAAGCAGAGCTACATATGTGCACACAAGTAAGGACTGGAAAATTTCGCGAATTCAATGACCTGGAGGCTAGAATCCATTGTACTATGAATACTCAAGTCTCGTATATTCGTTCGTTGTCTACTGTTCCTCTGAGTAGCAGCTGTTTTACTAATAGTCGTGGCTTGAGTATGCATACTATAATAGATTCTAGCCTGCAGGTCACTGAATTCACGAAATTTTCCAGTTCGTACACATAAGACATTGAAACAAACTGTGTAGAATACTTTTCGTGAAAAATCATGGGCTCTGGTGATAGCACATTACTTCATTCATTTGGCGACCTTCAAACGATAATCAGCCACTACTTCAGCTCGAGGTAAACAAAATTACGAAAGAGCACAAAGTATAGTCTTTTGTAACCTGGGCGTATGCAGAGTTGAGTGCCAGGTAGATGTTTAGTTTGTGTGAGCGATCTCCCATGTGTGCCAAATGGCTTAAGGCAACAGCGGCAACAACCACACATTTTAAAGGAACGTTTTGATTAACTTTCACTAGTTGGATGCCAAGGCCGTCAGGTTGATGCTGTGTGCTGGACCCATAACACGACCAGCCGCCATTTATCTCTGACCCGGTATTGTCTGGTGTGCAGTATACACGAGTCCGTTATACACTAATAACATACGTGCAAGGGAGACTCGATTAAGTTAGCAGTACCTATACTAAGATATGAAGGTTTATCGCGGGAAAATTTGACTGTTCGCTCATTGTAACAGGTCAGGTGTTTCAGGCATATGCATGCAAGCCGAATATCCATTAGCTCCTTAACAGTACAAACGTGTAACATGTGATATCCCCTCGACTTGTTTCCTTATTTATAACTGGCTTGTGGCGTAGCCGTCTTTAGTAGAAGGCCACGGCCTTAGATCTGGCAACACTGCCAGGAAGGGTCATTTTAACACTTATTTTAGCTCTCCAAAGGCAATGGCTGTACCTGATTCGTTATTTTGCCCTACATACCGGCGAATCAAGTGAAGCCATTGCCGTTGGTGAGACGAAATATGAGTCAAAATGACCCTTCCTGGCAGGGTTGCCAGGTCTAACGCCGCGGCTTTCTACTAAAGATGGCTATGCTTGTGGCCGATAAAAACCGCTCTCGTCTAATCACAGGAGGAGAAGTGAAGTATACTTTATTGACGTTCAACCTGACCTAGACTCAATATGCGAAATAATCGTGCCTCTAATGATGGTACATCGCGAAAATGATTTGTGCAAACGTATCCTTCCTTGAAAATATTGTAGTTTATTGTGACACATATTATTTGGTGTTACACGCCTGACACAACGTAGCTGTCTGCAGACAAATATCAGGCATCAAAACATTACAATAGCGGGATTCTTATTGACTCAGTCAAATAGGGCAACAGCTTCACGAGCAATAGAAAGTCAGTACTAATCTAATAAGCTGAAGGTATGTTGAAATCCAGCAAACAGTCAAGTTTTCCCGTGATAAAACATCATCTCTAATGACTATGAAAAATCTCTAATCCGAGAGGTCCTGGGTTGATTTCTTAATCGCTTGGCACAAACCTATGCACAGCAAACAAATATTTAGTTGTACTCACTAAATATTACAAAATACAAACAAGGAAGTAATGCTGATTTAACAACGAAAATATTAATTTTGTAATACACATATTGTTTGGTTGCAGTTTAAGGGTACGGTTCACCTCAGTTTTCAACGTTTCTTTTTTTTTTTTTTAATTTTTATATTTGTACCAGATAAATTTTTCTTATTTTAAACATAAATTGCGATTAAATCATCCTCTTAAGAAATTTGTGTATCTCTCACAGTTTTGGCGTAATGAGTCGTAAATGTCAAAATTTGCACTTTACGGTTTTATACACGCTACTAAAACCAACTGACAAACCAAACCGAAAAAATAACAGTGTATAACAATGTTGTAGGCTATGATTTGACATAAACAAAAACCAAAAATAAAGTATTTTTTTTGTATTTAATTTAAAAATGCTGAATTTTGAAATGGAAGGTTAAAAATTTCAACAAATTTTTAAAATACAAAAAATTTTTTACTTTTTGTTTTTATATATGCCAGCAAAATGGCTAGGCTGGCCAGCAACATGGCGGAAACAGCTACCGCCAATCAGCGTAAGGTGGCTACCCTGCTAGACGGCAGCCAGGTCAATAGTAAACCTGCAATAACATGCAGGAGCCGAACAAACACGGGACAGCGAATAAGCGGGGAAGTTCATCCGTTTCAAATGAGCCGCCACATCATTTCACATCTGTATTACCATTTAGTCTGTGCCTTCTTCACATTCCTCGCTTAGCAGGAGAACCGGTGAGCGGACCATAGGAGCGACTTCCAGTATGGGTCGAGTTATATAACAGCCTACTTCACAAGACGTCCTTGAGAACACATTAAGTAGGGGGAAACTTTCAACTTCCCTATACTCATGTTTCCTGCATTGTGGGCGCACCGCTAGCTCTTGTATTATCAATGCGAAACTGCAAGTGCCCGATACATATTTAAACGCAAGTAGGATTACAGGTTCGAAAAAATAACAGCGACGAGAAGGGACTGTCATCAGCACTTAATGCCACGACCGGTAGCTTTCATAGGTTATGAAAATATTTACTTTCGAAATAAACATTATCTTTATATCGAGGAATCTTGACATTGTTTGGTCACAAATACGTCATAAGCAGAGTCTAGTTTTTTTTTGTATAAGAAAATCTCGTAGTTTTTTTTTTCTTCCACTTTTCGCACTCAAATTATAAACATTTTTGTTGTGAAAATCAGCCATCATCAAGCAAAATATTTTGCTAACGAACTGTGTAAAACTACCACATATAATTGTGATTCGTATATGACTGTCTTTAAGCTTGAATTTTCTATAAGCCTTTACTCAGAAAAGATTTAATTTCTTTGTGCCGATGCGAAAAAAAACTACCTGACAACGTTCTTAAGGCCATAATAAGAGATGATGGTACATCGCGAAATATTTTCGTGCCAACATACCCTTGAAAATACTGGTTTCTTGCAAGATGTATGATAGGGGGATCTATGTGTGACACAAAGCTGTCTGCAGACCAATAATAGGCATAAAATATTACAGTATCAGGAATCTTATTGGCTCAGTCAAATAGGGTAACAGCATCACGTACAAGCGAAGAGCCAGTAATCGTTTTGATAAACTGTACATGCGTTGAAACCCAGCAAACAGTCAAGATTTTCCCGCAATAGATCATTTCTAGCCATGATCCAAACTTCTACTGCTTTTACGATAGTTCTTTGTTTAATCCTAATTAAGAGCAGATATCGAAAATAAGTTGAACAGTTTTGATTAGAACTGTTTATAGGCCCAACATATTAAGTATTTTATTTTCAACACAAAATCAGAGGTTTCAACTAATTATGAAATAAACTAAATCATCATTAATGAATTATTAAACCAAATCGATATATTTTTGGGGGTAGAAATAATTTGACCAGACGGAATGCACAATTTTTAACAAAACTGTGCAACACTGTTTCGAAACCTGCTCTTGTTTAGGAATTAAAAAATAATAATCGCAAAAGTAGTGTAAATGATAGATCATGGGCTTAAGGTAGCAGCCTGTCCAGGCTGCAGTGTGGTGTGCAGAGGTTCGGCCGTTAGTGTGCAGAGATTCGGCCGTTACAGGATTATTCTGAAACTGCTTAACATAAGCGATGTCCACTTAGGAATAACAGCAATTAAGGGTGTTCAAGTGGGAAAAAATCATATCTTTATATTTGTATAAAACAGTGTTAGTTTTACAGACGTAACTTTGGAGAACAGTTTCCTCTCACAGAAAAAAAAAATAGCTCAGTCAGTTTTTTCCCCGTAGTGACACTTCAAAGTTAAAATGTGCACATTTTTAGTTCTTATTAGCCACAGAAACCAATTAATATGAAGAAAAAATAAAAATTTTCACTGAAACTACATGCCGCAGGATACTGCTGTTTTAAGATCAATTAGAAAATATTTTCGTATTTAAAAAAATCAATAAATTAATATTTTTTTTAGATACAGAAAAATTACTTTGTGATGGATTTTAAAACAAGTCAAGCAGTAGCCCTTGACAGGTAGTTACAGTGTGAAATTTTATATTTATTTATGTTCATTGTTTTTTTTTTTTTGCAACTTATAACTAAAAATGTGCAAATTTTGACATTGAAGCGCCATTATGTGAAAACTTATTGAGCTATTTTTTTTTTTTTTTTTTTTTTTCGTAAGAGGAAAATGTGCTTCCATGTAATGTCTACCTAACTAACGCTACTTCATACGAATACAAAATTACGATTTTTCCCCACTTGAATAACCTTAAAGAACTTTACGTATGTGTAAACTATTCTCAAATGTCAACTAATCTCTCGAAGCTTATTTTACCGCTGCCAAAAATGATGTATTTAAAAAAACGACCGCAAAAACACAAATTTCATTATTATTGGTTCAGAATATAGAAAAGGTATAGGCGGGCACAATAAACATTTATTTTTAATATTAAGTCATAAAATGACAGGATCACCATTGAAAATATTATACAGGTGAGAAGACTAAGTCAGTTCAATGACTTGCACATAGAGGCTAGGGTTAGGCGTGAAGTGCGTACAACCTCGTCCGTATAGCTTTTGCGCTTCATTGACTCGAACGCGCAGAATACGTTCACCCAAGCAGTAACCTCAACAGCGAGAGAATGAGCGCTGGAGAGAGATAGTACGAGGTGCGCTTGGAGCAATGAAGGAATGCAAGGACGAGAAGAAACGAAAGTGCTCTGAGAAAACTGCCAGCCAAATGCAGCTTCCGCTACATTTCCCAGATGAGAAATTCAGTTGGGAACAACACATATCCCATTTCTATAGACAATGATTAAAAAATGTACTTCTTTAAAATTTTAACATCAGCTTTGGCGAATGTTATTCCACAATGTATTATAGTTGATAATTACTAAGCGACTAAAATTATCTAAATTAAATTGTAAATACTCGAAGTCAGGTAGTCGCGTAAAAACGTGGGGCAAGCTTACAATTTCGTAGAGCAGCAACACCATTGTAAGAAAATGAACGATAAATAAGGCGTAATTGGTAAACCAATATGAACAGGTACATTTAAGGGAAAGAGGTTATGAAATATAGCACGGAAAATAATAATAATAATAATTAGCAATCCTGGTAACATCCACAGTTTATATTTTGAAAAAGTAATGGTTTTAGATGATCGATTTTTGTCACTGAAATTTCCCAAGTTCATTTGCCAACGGAATACGTCGATTAGGGAAAACATTCAATGACAGCTGGTGATAAATTATGCGTACGACAGTTCTGTTTCAATTTGTTGAATACGGCTACGAAATATATTCTCAATATTTAATTAACATTTTTGATCGAATATTTATGTACCATGGCTATAACACTTTTTTTTTTTGTGAAAAGATTCCTACGCCAATTTGTTTCAGTGTCTCATGTTTACATCTGCAGTTCTGCTTCATGTCCAGTGACTGTAACGTTTTTATCTCTAGTGCGTTGACGTTTTACTTCATATCACAGACGTGTGGTATAGCAATAACCATATTCTGATTGGTACCGTCAAATGCGAGACGTCTTTCCACAGCGACATTGTCGCTGAACCATTGAAGCAGAGCTGACGCGCACGTAAAACACAGAAACAAGTTCTAGCAGAAATATTTTCGCGAAGATCAGAGGTCGCTAGTAACGGCCGTCTTAACATTGGCGCAGATTTAATTTTCGAGAGGCACTCACCGGTAACACCACCATTGGTCACGTGTGTCCGTCACGTTTCTCTACCACGTGCAGACACGTGCATGAAGGTCGCGGTGCTTCCAAGCAAGCTCCCGAGCAAGACACACGCTTTAACACCTTGAAATGTCCATCACTCGCGAGCGGCTAGAGATGTCGCACGTCGCGCGTCATCGACTTGGTAAGCTGTCGAGCTGTTGGTAACGGCCACGGGAGGGTCTCGAAGAGGCGACTGTTGAACGAGAGCACCAGGAGGAAACCCACCGGACGCCGTCCCCCGCGATCAGCCGGGCGAGAGACGACGGCGCGGTCCAGCGACGCGGATGCTGTGGCGCCGACTGACAGCCACCGAGGGACGCCGACGTCGCTACGCCCGGAAGCCCGAGGTCGCCGGTTGTCGTCCTTGAGGGAGAACCACATAGCTGGCACCGCTCATGACGTCATTCCTCCAGAGACCATCCCCCACCTCCCTTCACCTTTCACACAACCCGAGTAGCGGTTCGTGTAGCAAGCCGTAACCCATCGTCCGTGTTGCACGAACATACTCACGCCTCATTATTACAGTGAGAGAGTGAGAGATTTTGGTCAGCGCTTAACATCGAGGTTTTTAACGCTGGTGAGGGGTGTTATGACGCGAGTACGGAGCAACACCGGAATGAATGGGCGGGATAAACGGGAGATCCCCGAGAAAACTCCAGACCAGCGACTTCGTCCGGCACAATTCCCACATACGAAAATCCGGGGGCCGACCACGCCGTGAATTAAACCCGAATCGCATTGGTGGGAGGTGAATGGTCTGACCATTATCGCGGCCCCTCATTTTTAGAGATATATGACATTGGAGTTATTATTTGGTTATAGACTGTAGCCTACATGTCAGAATACAATATGTAGAGATACGAGTATTACGCGTATTCATCTGGCAGCAGCCTCTACTTCTCACTCCTACATACGCTCTAGCCATTGGATTTTAACTATTGACCTGAAAAATTCGAGTTTTCTTTCAGGCACAAGCCATAATTCTATCAACTGTAAATAAGTGTTACTTTCACAACTGGCTGTTGACTTATCTGACACATCCTTGAAGTCGATGAGCTAATAACAGCAATATATATAAATGCTGGCCCATTTCACAGTGTCAGCGAGCAGCCAATGAACAGCTGTTGTATACTTAAGAACACATCTATTCTTGGAGGCTAGCCTACATGTCAGTGAACCCGTGAATTTATCCCGTCTCTATTTATAACTAGAGGCCGGAAAATCTCGCGGATTCAATGACCAGTACGTTAGAATGCACTCTCCTGTGCATACTCAAGCCCCGTCCATTCGTTCACCAGCGGCTACTCACTGGAACTACAGACAATGAACGAATATGCATAGTACAATGGCTTCTAGCTTGCAGGTAATCGAATTCGCAAAATTTTTCAGTCCCTATACTTATAACCGTACAAGCAAGTAGCACGGATTTCCGCCACGAGTTACTTATTACTAGGGACCCTGGTTTTTCGCGAAAAGAATTTTGCCCCACTTTGTTTCAGTGCTTTACGTGCACATCTGCAATTCTGCTTTATGATTATTGGCAGCGTGTCTATGTGAAGAGCCGTATATAATTCGTCTGAGCCAATGGACGACTTGAAAAGAGGCGGAGCTTCAGTCAGGTGTGGGATACAATTCCTATCTCCATGGATACCGCAGCCTAACATAACCTTCATTTAGCTATTTGGCTTCACATGTCCCGGATGAGATGTACGTCAAGAAAATTGATTATTTGTTTGGAATTTGCCGTTTTTTCAGGTAAACATTAATATTATGTATTTGCCATCTTAGCCATGAAATTGAAACTAATATTTGTTACCCTTGCGTGCATATCTATAGGTGATTCGGAATAAAGTGAACACTCAAAAAAGCCCTGATTAATTTCTATTTCCTGCCAGTTTATATCTTTCCGCCGATGTAAACACAAATAATGCCACGTGCTTTTATTTACATAGGGTCGTGCAATGTTTACAACTACATTAAACTGCTCCGATAAATTTTAGCTACAATATCGACTCATTAAATGCACGGGGGCTGAATGTAAGATATAAATAAAGTAATCTTAGTTATAAATACCTGCGAGTTAATGTCTGGTTTCTGTCCATCGACTAATCTAAACAACACGCACTATTGCCGTTACGCATCTCGTAAATGAGGGCATATTTTATTTGATTTGTAACGCAAAACCGCCACTACAACAGACATGACACACGCTATTCAATAATTCAAGTTTCGTTCAGTTATACTGCCACGAACATCGTCGACGCACTTCAGAAACAATAATTAACGTATTTTCTTAACATGTGAAATAAAAAGTATGTTTTTTAGGCTGGCAAACGTAAAACATAATATACAGATCACCGACTGTTTCACATCATTTCGGCAATGATACTCAAAGTAATTTCCAATACTTTTGAATGTGTATATACTCAAAACGGGTAAACGTACGCATATTATGCAACCAAATATGCAATTTGGCGGCAAGAACCTAACTCTGATGCCACCTGTTGGTTGAGTTTTGAACTGTCTGAAGCACGGAGCAAGCTGTATCGACCACTGCGACTCAAGGTCGGCGATAGCGTCACATAATTCTCACGCCAATCAAGTCTAATTATAATGTATGTATGAATGTCAATAAGATCATAAGTAAATATTTTGAAGTGTATTAAATACAGACAGGTCGAGTCGAGTTCGTCACATGTTCTTTCACTAATGTTGTATTCAAATACGAAAATACACGGAACTACGTACAATAATTCGCTACCAACCATACAAGCAGTAAAGTAACTCTTGTTAGTGGTGATGTATATGCAGTAACGGCTAGTGATTTTTTTCAAAGGTTAAATCTTTAGTGCTCACTTTATTCCGAATGGCCTATATGAATGCGCAACATTTTTGCTTTCTGCAATTATCAACTAACAAATCAGCATGCTTGTAAACAAGCTTTGTTTCCCACAGTACTTTTCCCCTGCGGTGACGTCAGGGGTCGTGTACTTCAAGTTGTCAATTACAATAAAGTCTCTGCAACACCTCACGGCTGTGACTTGCCGGTAGAATCCCAAGGCTCGAGAGAGTTAAAATATCCAATCACTGACCACGAAGCAGAACTGCAGATGTGCACGTAAGGCACTGAAACAAAGTGGGGCAAAATTATTTTCGAAAAACCAGTGTCTATTTGCAGTCGTCAAAAGTGTGTCAAACTATACTGTCGTCCAATTATTAGAAGTGATAGACAAGTATGCGTTCTTCACGTTGAACGCGACGTACGCGAAATATTCGTGTCTCTATAATCATTGGAAGACGGTTACGTGGCATGGTTTAATTGTTCGCAGATGAATCACAAACATACAGTTGTAACGCACCAGAATCAGCACTGGCCCAGTCAAATAGGACATCACCGGTAACGAAAGAAAAGCTCCATAAATGAATACTTTGAAGCCTAGCAAACAATCAACTTCTCCCGCGATTAGCCCTAACGATGGCCGTGTTCGAATTCAACGTAACGTGCCCTTGATCCCCTGCCCTTGAGTCCTGAGCCCTAGTTCCCTTCATGAAGTAGGTTGCATTTTGTGAATTCGGGCCCAGGGATCGAAAATGGTAAGTGGCGCGTGGCAAGGTGGGAAATAACGAGAATATTTCTTCCTAGCCAATTCTTACGCATTTTTAAAGTGGTATATTCAATTTTTGTTTAGGAAATGTCTTAAATAGCACCATTTTGCACCTTAAGGCCCTGATCTTTCATTTATTTCAAACAATTGCAAGTAACTCGAACATTATTTAACCAAATGCTTTGGAAAAATTTGACACTGTTTACAGTCGTACGATACACAATTTTACCCGAGCGTTATCTAAAATAATGTAGCGTTTGGTAACAAAAAATATTTTGCTTCATTTTAGCTTATTTTGACAACAAAATATGTGATATTTCAGGTACAAAAATCTAAAAATCCGTTAGGTGTATTGTAACAGAAAAATTCAGATACAAACGATGATATATAAGTGTTAAAACTGTAAGAATGTATTTTTGATATATGTATTAATTTGCATTAAAAAAAATACTTTCGGAACCACTGCGAAACTACAGAGAGGGGCCTTAAAAACTGATTTCTTTCCGGGGGAGGGCCTCCGGACCAGCTTGTCTTCGACTCGGGGTGTGGGAACGGGCCCTCCTATACAGAACCTACAGCTGAATACGCCACTGTTGGCAGTGTGTATTTGAATAGAGGTATCGCATATTTGTCTGTACCTATGAGAATACAGTCACTGCCACACAACACGTCTGCGATTTGCAGGCGACAGCAGAACGATAAGGTTCATCTTGCCACACTCGACAATAACCACTTCGCTTCTAATAACATCGTACCGAACTGGCGTGCAGCATTTTTTTTAACTATTCTCTTTTCCATGTGACTATATGCGGCGACCCTAATATTTTATTTGTGGAAAATTTGTATTAAACTCGAACACGTGCTTTTAGTGCTGTGTTTTACGAATCCGGGCAGTATTTTTGAAAGTTATTGAAGGCAAAAAAAAAAAAAAAAAAAAAAAAGGTCGAGGGACCCCAGAATCATGTTTCTCATAAGCTTGCTGCATTCTTAAAATTATAGAGGCATAGTTTCGGGGGTGTTTATTTCCTAGATAAGTGTATTGAGAACAATAAATAAGAATAAACGGGACGAGCTACAACATTGTTCAGGCTCCAGGAACACAAGAACACAAGACTTTTTTATACTTCCTGCTGAGTTTCTCGCCTTGCTCAGAGCTTGTCCTCGCTACGAGAGAATTTTAATTTCGGTCTTGGACATGCCGCCAAACCGGTATTGTTATTTATAAACGGCCGTGGCGCGAGTTTGTTCGCGCGGACTCCGATTCTAGATACATTCAGCACTCGAAACAACACTACAAAAAACAAAAACCAAGCCGACATCTTAAATATATTCAGATTCTGTGTACAGGACTGTATATCAACCGTACGATATTATATGGCCACAGCTGTACGCAACGGGACATTTGCCCAGTTCTATCAACTCATCTGCTGTAAACGGTAATTTTTGTATTGTGTTAGAAAAAAAAAAAAAACAAAGACTGTACCTTATATCGTTGCAAACATAGACTGTGTATTTGTTACTAAACAAATAATTCCCTCTAGGAACGGGAATATAAGGTTTTCCTTTTTGAATTTACACTTGTTTTAGAATGAAATACTGAATCAATGTAAAAATAACTTCAGAACAAACAACGAGAAGAAAGAACAAATGAAACTGTAAACCTCAGGACAACTCAAGACAGCACAAATAATTACAGAGGCGAATGTAATAGTATGCACAATACTGTATGTCACTACCATAACTTCGCAGACGCAAGATTACACGGCATGATAACGAACAGGATATACTACAAAATGTTTCGTACACCGAACAAACCCATTTGGGGTACGGAAAATATCTAATATGATTAAGTATTTCACTATTCAGCTTAACAGTCACTATAAGTCTTAATGTTAGGTCTGTGAATGTACAGCAATCTTTTAGCTCGTGTGAATACTACTTCCTACAGTCAGTAAGAAGTAACTGTGTGTTTCGTAAACATCTGCCTGAGGTAGTTTTTGTTTTTTGCTTAGGCCATTATTTTAATATATATTGCTTGCGGTTTGTGTTCTTCTGTATTGTTTGCGGTTTGTGTTCTTCTGTACTGTTTACAGTTTATGTTCTTCTGTATTGTTTACAGTTTAGTGTTCTTCTGTTTTGTTTACAGTTTGTGTTCTTCTGTTTTGTTTACGGTTAGTGTTCTTATGTATTGTTTACGGTTAATGTTCTTATGTATTGTTTTCAATTTGTGTTCTTCTGTATTGTTCACAGTTTGTGTTCTTCTGTATTGTTCACAGTTAGTGCTTCTGTATTTTTTACAGTTAGTGTTCATCTGTATTGTTTACAGTTAGTATTCTTTTGATTTGTTTATGGTTAGTGTTCTTCTGTATTGTTTACGGTTAAGGTTCTTATGTATTGTTTTCAATTTGTGTTCTTCTGTATTGTTCACAGTTTGTGTTCTTCTGTATTGTTCACAGTTAGTGCTTCTGTATTTTTTACAGTTTGTGTTCATCTGTATTGTTTACAGTTAGTATTCTTCTGATTTGTTTATGGTTAGTGTTCTTCTGTATTATTTGCTGTTAGTGTTCTTCTATATATTGTTTACAGCTAGTCATATTATATTAGGAGTGGTTCAGTACCTGTGCAACCTAATTATGCCTCGCCTCCCCAACCGCCAAAAAACTTATTTTTGTATATCCTGGTGTGGCCCTTGCTGCTATATAGACGTTAAGACTATTGTTATAAAACCCTGAAAAGGAATATCGGGAAATGTGACCAAGCCCCACCTGATATAATGGAACATGACCTTTTTGAAGTCAGTGCCCCAGATAGGTGGAACCCTTAAGGGCACCGCCTACCTCTCCCTTCAAATACGTTGATATGAGTTCATAAATACGTTTTTTTACGAAGCTATTACAAATGTGCCTATTGTGCCAATGTACGAAAAAAAACACACTTCGTACAAGAACGTAATGCCATTTTACATAGCTAAAAACAGCCTCTTCAGAATGCCGTACTTCAAAACGTACTAACCGGATGTATGTGAAACTCAGATTGAGATGTGCAAAGAACTTTGTAGCAGACTTTCCTCTAATACAATTATATGGTCACCGCTTGAATTCCCATAGTGAAAATGGATCGGCGGGAAAGCTTGCACGCTAGTTCAGCGCTTGGCTCGTTGAGGCAATGGGCATTTTATGCGTACTTCAACGTCGCCCTTATAACTCCGTCGCTTATATGTCTAACGAGCAGGTAGGCGGCGCCCTTAAAGAAAGCCACAATATGGGAGAATACGTTTCTCAAAGTTGGCAAAACTGTTCTTTAGAAGTATTCTTTTTTATATTCACTTACGAAATACTCGAGATTTAGACTGAGGAGTTTACCATCAATTTATACACAGCGCCGTGTAAAACGAATTCATGTTAGGAAATAGGAAAATCTAAGATGGCGGAGTTGGGGTCACGCAGCAGTAAGCTATTATGTGTCACTACCTCTCTCTTATTTCTTCGAATTCCTTTCACTTAGCTCTACATATTTCGTGCACCCTGGTCAAACAGGCCTCTGCCCCTCTCTTTCTCTCTCCCCTTCTCTCTGCCTTTATCTTCCCTCTTTGTCACACACTCACCAACACACGCGCGTATTTTTAAAACTGGTAGATACGATCGAAACCGTTAGGTCCGCACTGGTCAAGTCCCCCATAATATCGCCTTTCACTATCTGTTCTTCAATTTATAGAGATGAAAACAGTGAAAACTATTATTATTGTACTATGAGAACGCAAACAAGAGAAACTTCTACGCCGCAACAAGGGAACCTTATATAGACTATCTCGGAGACGAGATTTCACTTATTTTAACAAGATAATTTTTTGTCTGATCGCTTGGCCCCAGGCCAGTGTAGCAAGAGTCCTGGTTTCGACTCCCGGCCTTGGAGGGGCTATGCTCTCTAGACTCTACCTTTTTAAACGACATTTTTTTTTACGCCTAAACGAGAGCATAAACCAAAAATCTGTCTCGCAAGTTTGTTTAAAATCGTCTTCTGTATGTTGGCCGATTTCTTTAAGGGCGTTAAGTAGGGAAC
>PNEQ01034507.1:16326-41626 GCA_003012365.1 Medauroidea extradentata
TTTTGAAATTTTTTATTTTGCACAAACCTTTTTTGTAACGGGTCTTATATGCTACAAGTCATAGACAGTAACACGTAGTTTTGATGTGATTTTTTCCATTTCATTATGTTAACTGGTTTTCAAGTTTTGTATGAAGTAAAAATATGCAAAATTTGACTTTGAAGTGCCATTACGGGAAAACTAGACGAGCTAATTTTTTCCGTTAGAAGTATGTGTACTCTCAAGTAATGTGTATAAAACTAACACTACTTCATACAAATATAAAAATATGTTTTTTCACCACTTGAACAACCTTAAGGCAGCAAATACTATGGTTCTAGCTATGGCCGTTACAGTTTTTTGGGCATACCACATTGCGGGCAATATTGCCGTATTGCAGAAAAACCCACAATAACACAAAAAAAAAATCAAACGAAGAAAAGCCAATAAGCTGCCGGCAACTGACGTAAAACATACAGATAATTCCAGAAAGGAATTTAGTCATAACCAAGACGATGACACAAGAACAAAAGACAGACAAAAACAACACAGGCGTTATCTGTATGCTTTATACCTGCCGACCTTAGCTCACTGGCTTTTCTTTGTTTGTTTATTTTATTTGAGGGTTTTTATGCATTACGTGAACATTCGCCCGCAATGGTGTTACGTCCAAAAAAATATATGTTACGTTCATAAAACGAACCCATTGCAAGAATCACTCAAAGATCACACGGTTTTAGCTAATAATGTAAATAACGAACTTCTAATTGACTTTTTAGTGAAAATCTTATATTTACTTGCTTTTAAGAAATTAGCTATCACAAAAATAAAATAAAAAACATTTTAAACAAAACTGCAAGACAGATTTTCAATATCTACTCTCTTTTTAAGTATAATAAATAATTCTGGCAAAAATAGTATAAACAAACTCGCTGCTCTGCACGCTTGTATAGGCTACTAACAATGCTCAAAATTTTCTCTGTTTAAAATATGGAGTTTGGCAAATTTCTCATGTGTGTGTTGCGAGGAGTCCTCGACTGGCGCATGGACGGCGTTGCAGCGTGTCACGCGCATACATTTTAACGCGAAACCGCTTAACTTATTCATATTATGTTTACCTACGAAAAGAACACACACTTGAAACCATGCTTCTATTTTTTCAAAAATGCAGCACGCTTGTTAGAAACATGATGTTCGGGCCTCTCAAAATGGCTAAAAACGGTTTTTTTTATACTGTTGTAACTCCGAAAATGTTACCTGAATTCGTAAAGTGCAAAACGAGAAGCATGCGTTGGTCTTTACTTCAAACTATTCAAAAATAAAATATTGGGACTACCGCTTAAAGTCCCATGGTAAAAATACTACAACGGAAACCTTGCACGCCAGTTTGGCGCGCTGCGAATAGAGGCGATATGCTTCTCGTCAAGCGTGGGACACTGACTCTTATCGCTACGCTGTTACCACGCGTCAAAGGTGGAAATTTGACACCACGAAGGACTCCTCTTAAAAGCTGCCAGTACTGGGAACGAAGTTTTCTTTTTTACGGTGTATTTATGTTTACACGGGGATGGGACATACAGCGACCACGCTTGCGCTTCACGTCTAGCATCCTGAGTAGGATTTGAAAAAAAAAGTCTGAAATGCCAGTCTAATCAAGCAGATATAACATCCGGCCGCTCGCTCTCCGTCGAAGTTAGACGGCCTTAATCCGGAGAAGTTTCGGGCCGGCCGCTCTCCACGAAGTGATGAGGTAGCCATGTGAACGCGGCGACGGAAGCGACCAATCAGAAGCGCCCGTGAGCGCCGTGGCGAAATGTCGCAACGCCTGACCTGATTCACGTGTGCGCCCGTCCACCGGAGTTGCCATATGTGTCCTAGCCTGCTCCCAATCACAAGGACTGTTACGTCCTTCTACACACATACACATTGAATTATATCAGAAAAGCTAAGGGAAATTATTTTCATTGTACCAGAATTGCGTTGAGGGTACCGGCTTTTTACTGTGGAAAGTACCTGTACCACAATTTATTTTTATCGTACCAAAACTGTGTTCTGAATACCGAATTTTTTAATTTGCAAAGTGCTATCAGTAGAGACAAGAAAAATTCGCGGGTTCAGTGACGTGTAGGTTAGCCTCCAAGAATATCTGTGTACTCAAGTAGACAACTGCTCATTGGCTGCTCTCAGACACAGTATTTACTTGCATCGTTATTATTGGCTCATCGACTTCAAGGTGGTGTTAAACAAGCCACCGGCCAATTGTGAAAGTAGCACGAACTTACATCTGCTAGAATTCTACCTTGTGCCTGAAAGAAAACGCGAATTTTTCAGGTCACTACCTATCAATAGAGATGATGGAAAATCGCGAAAATTATTTGAGCCAGTATAGCCTCCAAGACACTGCGATGTCTCTTATTGGTTGATGTGATTAGAGACACCATAACTTAATTGAAGACGAATCAGAGACGTTCTTCGTTAAATCAATGGTATTCCTTTTAGGCGAGTTTTATGGGAAAGACATCTTCGAAGACAAACGAGAGCCAACAACAAAATTAAAACGTTATTTATGTGCGCATTACATTGGAGTCTAGCAAACAGTCAACTTTTCCCGCGATATACCATCACCTCTACCTATCAACCATAATTTTATTTTCTCGTAACATAACTACTTGACGGATATTGGATTTTTTTACGGTACAGAGTACTGCGTACAATTTTTATCGTAGCATGGTAAATACCGGATTTTCTTACTTGCAGAATACCTGTACCATAATTTATTTTCATGGTACCAGGATTGCACTGCGAAAACAGGATTTCTACTGTGCAGAGTGACATTTACCATATTTTATTTTTCTCCAAGTAGGCCTTGCAACGTGTGGCAACATTGCCCGTCACTTCCAACTACACGCATCAAGGTAGAGAAAGCCGTACTTCTCCGTTCACCAGCGATCCGATGTGGTGAAGAATGAGGTGGGGGGGGGATAATAGATATGGAAGGAAATGACAATAAAGATGGCGCGAAAATTATTTTGATTTATAACCAAGCCAATCACGTGGCGGTATAAGGTCCCTGACTTTCCCGTGAAAGAATTTGGCAGCTTACAAAGAAAGAAAAAGAAAAATGGAGGGAGGGAGGTGGGTTAATCTTTGACTGTAATTTTTGCCGAATTGTGAGCAAATATTTTGTCTGCTTGAGAGGTTGTGGTCAACTGCATTTTTGACGGCGATTTTTTTTTTTTTTACGTATGCTCACAGCGTAACACAGGATGCCTCAAAAAGCTTGCTTACCAAATTGTGTAGACTTTGATATGCGTGTGTGTTTTTGTGTGAGCGTGCGTTTGCGAACAGCACTGGAGAAACTTGAGTTTTTTTTAAAAACGAAAAAAAAAAAATATTCCATACAATTTTGATAAAAGTATAAAAACTGTTAATTCACATTTAAAAAATCCTTGTTAAAACTAATTATGCGGGAAAACAACAACTCTCTCCCTTTCTCTCTCTCTCCGAGTACGCGTGCACGTTGGGACCATCTCCTTTGTTTCTGGTTTAATAACTCGACTTTCGCTCAGCGTATTAGGACGAAAATCTGAACTTAAAATGCTAAACGGAATGAAAACAACGGTTAATTTATACCCACCCAGGAAGGTTACTACTTCCAGAGAGAGTAGGTAATTAACTTCTTAAACTACAACTGGTTTTCCTTCTTCACAGCTTCACTTCCGCACAACAAAACTATACGGATGTAAGAAGGTGCCGTATCAAATAAAAAAATACATTGCTCTTCCCAATAAATTACCAACGTTTGTAGTGCAGCATACTAGAATGCCAACACATGAAATCAAAGTGACTGAGTGAGATATTTTTGGTCAGCGCTTAAGAGGGCGTGGTACATAATTCAACGCTAAAAGCATTAATCTATAACTGTAGGTTTCTTGAAGCCAATGTGCGAAAATTAAACAATAGCAATCCTAGACAATAGTTTTAGCCAACATTTTAAACAAAATTGTGTTCAGTGTTACGAACTTCTGAGGCACAATCTCTGACGCTGGAACCTCGTGCATTTAACTGCGGCGCAAGAGATCACGCGTAACGTATTAGTAATTCTGGATAAATATTTACTCGTAAAGTTGGCTAATGCCATAATCTAGGATTGCCATTGAGTATTTTATCCGCATTGGCTTCGAAAAAAGCGTAGAAATAAATTTATGTTTTCAGCGTTTATTTATCTACCACGCACTCTTAGCATTGAGGTCTTCAGCGCTGGTGAGGGGTGACATGAGATGAGTATGGAGCGGCGCCGGAATGAAAGGGCGGGGGAAACGGGAGATCCCCGAATCGTACATCCAGGTGACCCATCCGATAATTGAACGCAAATTTGAAAATTTGAATATACATTTTCCTCGGGCTAAATTCTCTCATAAGAGAAAACATTTTCTTTTCAAACCTACCGAAGTCAGATTCAGGTGAGGGAAGCCTGCATGGCGGCTTAAGGGTGTTCAAGTGCGATGAAGTCATAATTTTATATTTTCATGAAATATTGTTGGTTTCGTAGATGATACTTGTGAGTGCAGTTTCCTCTTAGAAAACAATTTTAGCTCTCATACTTTTCTCATAACGGTGCGTCAAAGTCAAAATTTGCTTTTTACGCTCTCACGTAAACAGCGAAAACTAATTGATCTATTTTAATTAAATAATTCACTTTGAACTAACATCCCATGAGCTCTGAAATATTTTAAACCCACAACTTAATATTATTAGTTTTTGAAAAGATCGCAAAAGTGCAGAAAAGAATGCAAATTCAACATTTTTTAAAATATAAAAATAGTTAATAAGATATGATAATAATAATAATAATAATACGACTATATTAATGGCGCAGTTAAGGCGATGTCGCCTTGTCTTACATTGGACCATACAAATTTCAGTCAACAGTTAACAATTATTTTACGACATTTCAAACTTAAGTCTAAGGTAATACTAAAACTAAAAACAATAATGAATAGCGATGTATCATGATAGAATTAAGACAGCATGAAATTAAATTACAAACTAGATTAACATAGTTCAACGAGAAGCTGAAAAAAAAAACCAGTAACAATTAGATTTCTAAATGCTTTATTTCATAGCCCATGATATATTATTTCACCGTGAATTATTTTACTGGCGTAAATCAATTGTTTTTCACTATTAGCATGGTAGCAGAGCATGTAAATTTTTACTTTGACGCACCGTTATGAGAAAACTATGAGAGCTAAAATAGTTTTGTAAGAGGAAACTGTTGTCACAAGTATCGTCTTTCAAAACCTACAATATTTCATATAAACATAAAATTATTTTACCGCTCTTGAACACCCATAAGTAGCTGGAGCATAGAGGCGAGGGGACAGCACCTGCGCGTGCAGACGTCGCCCTTGACGCGACACGAGTATGACGAGTCACGTTGGATGTCCCCGCAGAACCGCAAGGCGACCCAGACCCGCTCCTACAAGGACGTAGAGTCCCTCTACATACACCACCTCTCACACCTGCTCGTTGTCTGCACTACACGCTGCACTGTTGCCACATATACCGCTACATGTCTCTGCAGATGCTGATTCATCGCAGGAAAACCTGACTGTTTGCTAGGTTACAACGTACGTTCAGCATTCCGCAAGTTATGTTTGTCTCATGTAACACTTCCGTATTTTGACATTTCTCTTCTGAGCAATGTGTCCGACAGTTCCATTGTTGGGAGCTTTAAACAAACCTGGATTCCAGAAAAAATAATAATAATTGTCTCCGCAAGCCTGTGTACCAAGGACGCACCCAGGAATTTGGTTTGGTAGGGGCACGAGACGTTATATAATATATAGAGACTTGAAAAATTCGAGTTTTCTTTTAGGCACAAGCTATAATTCCACTGTAAAACGTTTGGCCGTTGACGTACTGGACACGTCCTGATAATATCTGAGCCAGTGAGCCATTATACTATGCATACTAGGCCCCATCTATTCGTTCATTGTCTGCTGTTTCCCCGAGTAACAGCTGGTTGACTAATAGTCAGGGCTCGAGTATGCATAGTATAATGGATTCTAGCCTGCAGGTCATTGAATTCGCGAAATTTTCCAGTCCCTACCTATAGCTCTGTTTTTCGAATCAGGTCATTATTTATCCAGACACGGCAGTCTGGAAAAGCTATTTTTGGCCATTTTGAAGGGACCGAAAATGACGTTTCTAATGAATGTATTGAATTTTTAAAACTACAGCGACACCGTTTGAAGTGTATGTTACTTTCGTAGATAAACAAATACAAAGTGCGTTAAATAGTTTCGTAAAAAAAAATAGTCATCACTCACTGCAACGCGTTTGAATCGCAGGTAGGGAGGTCCCTAAATGTCGCGAACGTGAATATCTCATCATCTACAACGTTGATACGAATGTAAGACCTCACCCACTTGTCCGACCTCACGATAGTCTTAGAGGTGGTGGGTGAATGTGCCCTAGCCTCTCTGATTCGTGACGGCACCTACCACCCAGTCCCCCCCTTTTTTTTTCGAAACCACTCTTGTAAGGGGGAGGGGGTAGTCCCTGCGACAAGCACAGTTGCCCAACCTGGGAGGGGTCGCGGGGTCGCGGCGCCGGATTACCATTCCTGAGCGAGCGATCTTTCACGACTCCTTCCTTGCCTTGCCTCGCATTCCTGCATAAGGAGCTGATCCCAGTGACCCCCCTTCCCTTCCCAAGCCTGGACTTGTGTCTGGGTCTCATTAACCTTCCCGCTCCTCGGAAATACTCGGGAGCATTCGTTTATCATCGGCCATTCTACGTAAAGACAGCTACACTGTTACAACTTAGCTGTCCGGGACGTAGCCCAGTTCTTTTAGTATGAATGGCTTAGATTATTAAATAAATTAATTAAACTTAAGTTCTTAATTTAATTATAATCTCTATTAACAATCTACATTAAGTATACAACACTCGCGATTCACCCTTTAACACATACATATATTATACAGGCTGTAGCAAAATTCCATGTCGCTATTCTGGGGACAACAATCCTCACGTGTAGAGGAACAAAAATGTTATGTGGACATAGGTCCAAAAACACACCGTTTATGCGCCATAGATTCAGCGCACAGTATTTTTTATACTTTAAGATAACCTGAATTAACTTAAACTGTCGAGACTAACCTAGATTAATCTAAAATATCCTGAACTAACATATTAATAACCAACTAAGCTATAAACCAACATAAGCTTACATAATCTAACTAAACTAACATAAACTAACCTAAACTAACAAAGTAATCTAAAGTTGCATAAACCAACACAAGCTCACATAAACTAATAAAAACATACATAAACTGTCACAAGGGCATTAATATGAAGTTGGAAAAAAAAAAAAGGGGGAGAGATGTCTGCCAGAATCGCCGAGGCTGTACGAATGTCCCCGAACATTCCCGAGAAGCGAGAAAGTTACCACGATGCAGACGTACTCTGTGATCAGGACGGTCGAAGGATTGCACAACTTCCGTCGATGTACCTCTCCGCTCCCCAGCTCAGAATTAAACGACTCGCCACACACAGACGACGGAATCTGACATTCGTGCCGAAAATACCACTCCTGCCGCGGGAGACACGGTCTATAAATAACAACGACCCTCGATTCCGAAAGAGACTGCGACCTCACGAAACTGCAGAATCTCATGTTGGCATTCCCAAGCTGAAAGAGAAGAGGGGAGGATAAAGAACGTAAGAGTTGGGAATCGAAGGTAAAAAAAGAAGTGGAAGAATCTAACGGGGACGTCTGATACGGTTCCACTATGTTTCACGCATGAGCTGCTGCAGAATCCGTGACACTGATAGGCTGAATAAAGGGGAGGGGGAAGAGAATAGGGAACGAAAAGAAAATGGAAAAAATATTTTGACTGACAAGGATGAGAGCATAAAGTAACAACTAAGGGAAGTAATTTAGCTTAGAGAAAAACCCTCAAATACTGTACGTGAATGTTCTGTTTTCCTTCGTTTTTTTCTTCTACACCCCCTCCCCCTTCCCATGAAAAATATGTTATCAGTAGGGTCACGATTTTGTCGCGAAAAGATTTTTTTGCCCCACTTTGCTTCAGTGTCTCTCGTGCACTTCGGTAGCTTTGCTTCATGGTTACTGGCAGCGTGTCTCATTTGACTGCACCAATCAGAATAAGATTATTGTGACTCCTTACGTCTATAATTTGCCAAAGCAAGTGAGAGTAAAATTATCCAATTACGGGCGATGTAACAGATCTGTAGATGTGCACATGACGCATCAAAACCAAATGTTGCAAAAATATTTTCACCATAAAATCGTGGCTCTAGTTATCAGAGACCCTGGAAGTAATTTGACGGGGACAGTAAAATATATACAGGCTGTCCAGAAACAAACGCATAACGTGGCATAATTATGAATGATGACATTTTGCGCGGACAATGTGGCAACATAGCAAGTATTTAGTCCCCCTCTAGCGCTCCACAGATATATTACTTATCTTACTATTACTATTCTGACCTGCATATTAAGGGTGCGTGTTAAAATCCCGAGCAGTCCAAACATGATTCTACGCTCACTTGACGTAACATACGTAAAATAATACCTGGGAATTCAGTGCAAGAGGGGACTATCTCCGTGCAGCGTTGCCATATTGTACACGTAAAACAACGTTCAACATTTTGCCAGTAACATTCTCGTCTCCGATTTAGCTCAGTATTCGCATGATGTGCTTATCGTGAGTTTGTTTCTGGACACCCTGTATGTACTACGTTCAACGTTATACAGTTCATAATTATAATTCTAACATGTGTGTTCCTATACCATTTATCCAATTGCTATTTAACATTGGAAGCTTTTGTGCGTGCGCCCGAGAAGGTTTCTGACGACAAATATATGTATTAAAAAAGCGGCGATGAGGACAAAACGGGATAGAGGGCCCCATGTGGTTTTAAAAAAATCAGTAAAAGGAATTATTTCAAATTGTTTTTAAAATTGTCATTGAAAACCCTTACACATAATGGAGTGGGGCCAAACGTTGCAGTCGTTGGTGAGGGGGGTACTAAAAATGTATTTAAATTAAAATGGTAATTAATAACCCCTTCATATAAGGGAGAAAGACAAAGGTTACAGAAAAAAAGGGGGTGGGGGGTTAACACCAAAAAATTTATTGATTATTTTGATTCATGGGCTTCATATACGATCTTTATAATACTAAAAATGGGTAATAGATACGGGATCTGTAAACTTCGCGATAGTCTAGGCTTCAATGTCCCGGACAATCCAGAAGCCAATATGTGGTTACGTTGGTTACAATTGTCTGTGTGGTGTATTTACGTGCGCGATGGCTTCACAGGAGATTGTTAGCATATTTGCAACTTCTCATTATTAGCCAGTAGCAACTTCCGTGGCTGGCCGCACATTTGTCTACCACCGGGAGACGACGAACAAGCTTACACAGAAAAAAAACAGTTTTGTAGTGGCTACAAAACAATTTTTTCTGTGTACGGCCGTTCTTTGGTAAAGAGTAGAGACCTGAAAAATTAGGCTATTATGTTGGACACAAGCTAGAACTGCAAGAACTATAAGTTTGTGTCATTTTCGCAATTGGCTTTTGACTTATTTGACACCTCGTGTAAGTCTCTGAGCCAATAGTTATATTGAAACTAATACACGCCTATATCTCTTTAACAGCAAGCAGCTAATGAGCATCTGCTATCTGTAGGGATTGGAAAATTTCGCGAATTCAATTACCTGTCGGCTAGAATCAATTGTACTATGCATATTTAAGCTCCGACTATTTGTGCACTAGCTGATAATGGAACAACAGACAATGAACGAATAGACGGGTATTGCGTATGCATAGTAGACTACAATGGGTTCTAGCCTACAGGTCAGTATACCGGCGAATTTTTCCCGTCTCTAGTAAAGAGTCGTGCGGCGTTTAGTTTATGAGAAAAGTTTAACAAAAGTTCCAAAAACAGAAATGGAAGTAAAGGGTAAGGTTAATACGTGGATACGGACTGCAGCACATGAATCTGGGACAAAAACTACTAAGAGAAAAGTACTCGTTGGTAAGAAGCCGTCAGTTAACACACGTCATGAGGATAATATACTTGAGCCGCGTGCTGGTGCCACCCTTATAGCTCCCTTGCTTACTACAGCCCTCAGAATTGGGGGCAATCATTCAAGTACGCGACCGCATTAAGGGTGTTCAAGTGCGATAAAATCATAATTTTATATTATTATGAAATATTGTTAGTTTTGCAGACGATACTTGTGAGTGTAGTTCCCTCTTACAAAACAATTTTAGCTCTCATAGTTTTCTCATAACGGTGCGTCAAAGTCAGAATTTGCTTGTTGCGCTGCCACGCAGGTAATGAAAACCAATCAATGTAGGCTACTTAAACGAAATAATTCACTGTGAATTTACATCCCATTACTATTAGCTATGCAATAAAACATTTAAAAACCCACAATGCCATATTCAGAATTTTTGAAAAATCACAAAAATACAAAAAAAAATTAGAATTCAAATGTTTTAAAAAAATATATATATATATAACTATTTCGCGGGATGTTTCTTAATGTTTTATTACGTAACCCAAAGCATTTTATTTCACTGTGAATTATTTCACTTACATAAGTCAACTGGTTTTCTCTATTTGTGTGGCAACAGAACATGCACATTTTGACTTTGACGCATGGTTATGAGAAAACTACGCCAGCTAAATTTGTTTTGTAAGAGGAAACTGTACTCACAAGTATCGTCTACAAAACTAACATTATCTGATATAAATATAAAGTTATGATTTTATCGCACTTGAACATCCTTAAGGCAATGGGTTCTTATGTATACTGTTTCTGCCTTTTCAATCATTATTTTTATATCCCAAAGAAAAGTATGTACAGTATGTCCAGAAACAACCGCATTATAAGAACATCACGCGAATCCCAGACTAAATTGGAGACGAAAACGTTAGCGCCAAAATGTTGTACGACATTTTAAGTACATAATGTATCAACACAGCACTGAGAAAGCCCTAGACTTGCTCCGCACAGATACCTTGCTGTTTCACTGTTCTAACCTCATAATTACGTTCGAGGGTTCATATCGCAAGCAGTACAGACACGATTCTACGCAGGGGCGGATCCAGAATGGAATTGAGGAGGGGGGGAATATATTTTTGCTAGCACCGGTTGGCCGATTTAAAGCGGGGGATCCGCCCCCCCCCCCCGGAAAATTTTGATTTAAAGATGCAAAATGGTGCACTTGGAGAAGATTTTGAACGTTAATGTTTAACACACGACAGACACAAATAGGAACATTTCCAAAGAGTTTACAGTCAGTTTCTTAGAATATATTGCGAAGTTCGTAACACCTACTGCATTTTCAATAGTTTGAATAAAAATTATAACATTTCTAATACAAGGTTGGGATCTTGGGGGGGGGGAAGGGTTTCCCCAATTCTCCCTCCCCCCTTCTTGTATCTGCCACTGATTTTACGTTTACTTGACAAACATACATAAATTAATACTTGGAAGTGATGCTCAAGAATCGGCTTTCCCCATGCAGTGCTGCCACATTGTACGCGAAAAAATGTTTTCGTGCAATGTTTTGTCATTAACATGTTCGCCTTCATGGTAGTACGTGATTCGCGCGGCGTGCGTTTCTTGACATCCTGTATCACTGCATGGCTGCCGGCTGTGTGGACAGAGGCCATAAATAAATAAACAAATAATGTTCATTATTGTTGTGATAAGTCCTGCGGGAGGTGATGATGATGGAAACACTCGCTCCAAGATGATCTCCCGCAGCTCGGGGCTGTCCCGCGCTGGAAACTGAAAGGCTGGAGAAAGTGGTGTGTCATGTTGGGAGGGGGAGCGAGGGAAGAAAAATAGTGGGGAGGGATGCGGTCATCTTTGACCCACTTGCGTCCCTCGCTGCTGACTCTAGGGGCAACAACCCCCCCCCCCCTTTTTTTATTTTTCCACTCTTAGACACAGTCAGTGAGCGAGTTCAAGTGTGAAAAGAACAATGATTTTATATTTGTCTGAAATTATGTAGAGCCACGATTTTATGGCGAAAAGATTTTTGCAACATTTGGTTTCAAAGCCTTATGTTGACATCCGCAACTCTGTTTCATGGCAAGTGATTGGACGTTGTAACTGTGACTTGTCTTGAGGTTCTACTGACAAATCACAGACGTATTGCGTCACAATAACCTCATTGTTATTGGTGCAGTCAAATGAGAGGCCGTGTCAGAGCAAAGACGCGCTGCCAATAACCGTGAAGCAGAGCTGCCGACGTGCACGCGAGACACTGAAACAAAATGTTGCAAAAATCTTTCCGCGACAAAATCGTGGCTCTAGTTATAGGCTGTTTGTTCACTATACACTGAGCACTCAGCAGAAATTGTAATTAATTAAAAATGTGTCTCAGTCAGTAAATAAATGTTAACTTTTGAGTGTGTTGAAACATTTACACTGGTCTTTAGTTGCAAGGAAGTTTTCCTATTTAAAATAATAGAGGCGGCTACAAAATGGCTGAAAGAAAACCTTATGCAGTGCTCACTTTACCGTGAATGGCATATACTTTTGTTGACGTTACTAAAGAATACATATTCCTCTTACAAAAAAAAAAATCAATCCTCAGCCAGTTTTCCTACAAGGACAAAATTTGCATGTTTTTTATTCTTGTCCATTGCGAAAACCAATCAACATAATGAAATAATACACATTAGAACATGTCACGGGCAACGGCTTGACGTATATAAAAACCCAGTACGAAATATTCTTGTGTTTGAAAAGATTGCTTAACAAGGCGTACATAATTCCACTCTAAAAGCATTAATCTATAACTGTAGGTTTCTTGAAGCCAATTTGCGAAAATTATGCAATAGCAATCCTAGACAATTGCTTTAGCCAACGTTTTAAACAAATTGTTTCCAGTGTTACGAACTTCTGAGGCACAATCTCTGCGGCCGGAACCTCGTGCATTTAACTGCGGCGCAAGAGATCACGCTTAACGAATTAGTTATTCTCGATAAATTTTTACTCGTAAAGTTGGCAAATACCATTATCTAGGATTGCCATTGAGTATTTTATTCGTATTAGCTTCGAAAAAAGCGTAGAAATAAATTGATGTTTTCAGCGTTTATTTATCTACCACGCACTCTTAGGAGTACGTGATAGTTAAACCACAGACTAAATAGTAATACAGACATGAAATGACGTGGCGGCTCGCTGACTGCTGGTTAGCAGGGCAGCCGCCTTACGCTCATTGGCGGTAGGCGTCTACGCCATGTTGCTGGCCAGGGAAGCCATTTTGCTGGCGTGTGTGACTGAGTTCGCTGTCCTACCGGCTATTTCATTTCTGTATTACTAACTTTTCTGTGGTTAAACGCTGAAAACATCAATTGATATTTTTCAACGGTTAAATTTTTAGTGCTCACTTTATCCCGAAATACATATAACACACGTCTGTGATTTGCGGGTGGAACCCCAAATGACTGGGGGTTAAAACATCCAATCATTGGCCATTAAATATAGCTGCAGATGTGTGCGCGTAAAGCACTGGAACAGTGTGGTACAAAAATAGTTTTACAAAGACTTTGTCCCAACACATAAGTTACTGGAATAAGATGATAAGGCAAAATTTATTTTTCGTCAAAAAATTTGAGGCTCTAAAAACAAAAAAAAATAAATAAATAAATAAATAAATAAACAAAAAAAAACTTTTTTACAAGACTTCACTGTGCCCGAGAAAGCTCTCGTAAAATCGCTGCCTTGTGAAATTTGTGAAATCCAGTATTCGTAAAATTGGGGTTCTACTGAATAGAAGTAGGAATGTGTCAGCAAGCATTCATCATTTGTAATTTTTCATAAGCCTTATTATGTTGGTTTATTTTATATTGTTCTCCATTTTTGTCCTTTTTCTCCATACAACAATTGCATTATATTCCGGAATTGTTTTGTTTTGTTACTGTTCTATTTTTGTGTTTTTGTGTGGACTGTGGGGGTACAGCTATATTCATTTCCGTAACTGCCTGTATGGGACAACTGCTAATACTGTATATTTTCTACTGTGGGGTTTTTCTGCAACACAACAACATCCGCTTGCAATTACGTATGTTCACAAAAACAGTTCACTTTGCGATACCAAACCCATTGCAGAAAACGTTCAACGACTACATAGCTTAATCTAGCAAGTAAATGCCTATCCTTTCTCTAATCAGGACTCCGAAGCAAGAAGCGACCTTCACTATCGTTGAGATGGTGTTGTACTTAAGGGCGTTGCCTACCTTGAAGCCCCGGCGGGAGCAAGCATAGGGCCTTACAGGTTAAATGATTTTCCAGCTGGCTCAGAAACGGTTCAAGTTACATATATGCCCCCACTGACTTTTTTGTTCGTCTCGGTGCCGCTTACAGTTTTATGGATCGATTAGGCAGTTTTTATTTCAATACCCTGAAAATTGTGGCCAAAAAAGTATTTTTAAACACAAAAAACACACGAAAACAGCTATTAATAATTTCATTTCTACAATTTTATTTACGTAGCAATATTATCCTTTTCTCGGCGCAGAAAATGGTTTTCGTCCGGAAGCAATAACACAAAAGGCGACTGAGTGCCATTGAAAATAATTTAACATGCAAAACCCTATCCTTTCTCCGCCAGGGCTCCGAGGTAGGCAGCGCCCTTAATAAGGTTGAGATAAGAAAATAGAAGCATACAGCGTTGGAATGCGCTATACTCCGGCAAGTCTTCACGGTGCGAGGGTGCGGCGCGCTGAAGCTTGTAGGTGGGGACGACGTCAGGGAACCTCGCCGGCCACACGTGTACGACGACGGAGATGTAGATAGGTGCGCGTGGGCGGATGTTCGTTCATTCACGCCGAGGAGGAGATGTTTGAGGGGCGTGACCAAAGTACACCAGCACACCTCCCCTCCCCCACATACTCGCATACCAGTACACGTGGAGCCTGACTTCCGACCAGGTGGAGACGTTCCCAAATAACTAACCTGCTAAAACTAGTTATTCCCATGGATATGCAGACTAGAGGTCTAGATAGCACTTTAAGGGGGGGTGTTAGACAATTTTATTGTTTTTTTAATTTTTTGAGCCATAAACAGTTATTCAAATTGTATTATCAAAATTTTATCTTCGACAAAAAATAGGATATATTCTTGGTAAACTGCTTGAATGGAACCTTTCATTAGTTTGTCATGCAGAATCATTAAAAGAGAATTATAGTTTTATTTCTAAAATGCTATTGCAATGATTTTGTTTGACAAATTCATGAAAGATACCATGATTATTTATGTCAAGTAGTTTACCATAAATGTATCCTATTCTTTGTCGAAGAGAAAATCTTGGTAATACAATTTGAATAAATGTTGTGGCTGAAAAACTTAAAATACAATAAAATTGTCGAGCGGACGGCTGGAATACTCAATCGTCAATCAAATCTGAACTACTCTTCAAAAATTGATGAGATTTTTTGCCGAGTAGATATTTTATCAGCGGACGTTTATTTATACAGCACTATGCGGTGACATGCTTTACTTACAAGTAAAAAATTAAAAACTATTTTAGAAAAATAAGGGTTTGAAACCACGAAATCTACAAAAATGAGAAAACAGTAATTTTTATAATTTTTAATACGATACTATCTAGGCCTCTATAATAACAGAATTTAAAAAATACTCGCGTTTTCATTTGAAAATAATTTTAACGTCTGTAAACTTCTCGAGCAGAAATTTACGGATAGTAAACATATCTTCATATAGTAAACACATCTATCATACCACCGCTTTGTGCTATATAAAAACGTCCGCTGATAAAATATCTACTCCGCAAGAAAATCCCAACGAATTATGATGAGTAGTTCAGATTTTATTGATGATTGAGTATTCCAATTGTCCACTCGACATCGTACCTTTCCAACATAACCCTTAACGACTGGACACATTTTCTAGAGATCAATACAGTATAGAAGGTAGTCACACATAAACACATCAGTATAAATGATGGAGCCTGGCCTTAAGGAGGCCGTCAACCCGCGCGTGAGAGGCTCAAAAGCGACAGAGCAGTAAGGTCGACCTTGAAGCGCGCATCAAACGCCGCGTCGCCTCAACGAGCCGAGCGCTGAACTAGCGTGCAAGGTTCCCGTCGAACGGTTTTTACTATGGGACATTAAGCGGTGGCCATATAATTTTATTGATGGAAAGTCTGCAACTAAGTTCAGTGCAGGTCGCAACCTGAGTTTCACATACATCCATTTAGTACATTTCGAAATACGGAAGTCTGAAAATGCCGTTTTTAGCCATGTTGGAGAGCTTAGAAACAGTGTTTTTAATTAGCGTAGCGTCGTAACAATGAGGTTCCGACCTTGTCTGAAGTTTGTTTTCTTTTTGTACGTTGGCACAATGGGCACACGTGGACTATTATCGTACAAAAAACCTGTTTACGAACACACTGCAAAAAAACTGAAGCGTGCGGTAGGCGGCCGCCTTAAAGGAAGAACGCTTCACTGTTGTGCAGAAACGGAGCAGTTTTGCGCCGGTTTGACTGGTTTCCCACGAGGAGAGGGAACTCGTGACTGTCTCTCTAGGGATGGGCAAGGCCGCTGAGATGAAGAATGCAGTTGCAAGTTGCAACACGCCCTTGCCGTTACCGGCGCCATAGAGCCTAGAGAAAGGCCGTGCTACATACAAAAAAAACTTGTACAAGAGAAATCCTTCGAAACGTCGTTGCCACTGAAATTCTTTGCAAAACTACAGAGGTTGTTGTAAAAAATAAAAAAGTATGTTTGTAACATTACAAGGTATTCGTACCTACAATAAAAAAAAAAGAGGTTTAAAGTGTTTGTTATTTATGAAATAACAGTTAAACAAATAATTTTTCTACTTGATTTTGTTGGAGTAATAAAATTAGTGGACGCCCCGAGAATCGAACCATCATCTTTATATTTTGATAACTGGGCACTTTACCACTAGGTCGATCGACTCAACTTGAATGTGTAATTTCCGTTTATATTTTTTATGTATTAAACTTTTTCTAATTTGTAGAACGTAATTTATATGAATATTAATTTTATTAAAGCAAAGAGAATACCAGAGGCCTTAAATTAACTGAAACTGCGTTTTCCTAAACATTTTCACAAAGAATGGCCTTGCAACTTTAAAAATAAATAAATGTACAAGGAAAAATGCTTGAACTTTTACCAAGGTTTGTATATGTACAAATAAATTTCTTGTAAATTTTACAAATTTTCTTTAGAATGTAGAAGACGAGAAAAGTGTTGGCGGCCAACCTCACTCGCAGGGCGTAGCCTACTCCTTAAATAATTTGGCACGAAAAATTACATAAATATGAGTCCGTTGTTAAATGAAAATTGTAACTGTGCCACTACGTTTCATTTACCAACGTTAAAAATAACCCGCACAACTCCTAGAGACAGCACAAATGCGCTGATTCACTGACCTATAAGGCTAGCCTTGTGTGCTCATTGGCTGCTCGACGACACGGTCATATCACATTATTGGGTCTGCACTCAGTTTCTTTGTTATTAGTTCGGCGCCCTCTAGGGGACGTCAAACAAGTCTAGGGTCAGTTGTGAAAGTCATGTGAACTTACAAGCGATGTAGCGTGAAGTGATCCAAGATGTGCGGTGTTATAAGAGTGCGTAGTAGATAAATAAACGCTGAAAACATCAATTGATTTCTACGCTTTTTTCGAAGCCAATATGGATAAAATACTCAATGACAATCCTAAATAATGGTATTTACCAACTTTATGAGTAAATATTTATCCAAAATTACTAATTCGTTACGCGTGATCTCTTGCACCGTATTTAAATGCACGAGGTTCCGGCGTCAGAGATTGTGCTTCAGAAGTTCGTAACACTGGAAACAATTTTGTTTAAAACGATGTCTAAAACTATTGTCTAGGATTGCTATTGTATAATTTTTGCAAATTGGCTTCAAGAAACCTACAGTTATAGATTAATGCTTTTAGCGTTGAATTATGTACCACGCCCTCTTAAAACTGAGTCAAAGAATATTTAGGAATACAGAAGTGAAACAGCTGCCAGCACGGCAAGCTCCGTCACACACGCCAGCAAAATGTCTTCGCTGGTCAGCAACATGGCGGAGACGCCTACTGCCAGTCAGCGTAAGGCAGATGCCATGCCAGCCGGCAGCCAGGCCAATAGGAAACCTGCCGTAGCGTGCAAGATCCAAACATACATGGGGAAGGGGGGTGTTACCAACAACTTCGGGCAGCCAATAAACGGCGAAGTTCGCTCGTATGAATTGGGCCGCAATGCCATTCCACGTCTGTATTACTGTTTAGTCTGTGACTGAGTTGTCTGTGGAATCATCCGACTGGCAGGATCATGTTCACTCTCGAGCCAGTATAGGTGAGTGAGTGAGAGATTTTGGTCACCGCTCAACATCTGGATGTGGGGTGACATGAGGTGAGTATGGAGCAGCGCCAGAATATAAGGGCGGGGAAAACGGGAGATCCCCGAGAAAGCCCGCCGATCAACGGCATTGTCCGGCACGATTCCCACGTGCGAAAATCCGGGGACTGACCCCGCCGGGATTTTTTTCCTAACCTACCCTAATCTACTGTGTTATGGTGGAGGCCCGGGGTAGGAAGTAAGTGCGTCTCAGGGCAAAGTGTACAAGGGAGGGATTTCACGCAGAGGAGGCATGCATCGCGGCAGAGAGGGATTGGCCAGACATGGCCGCGATTGAGGTCATGACTACCTCCCTAAGTGTACCTATAGCTGAGCCATAATCTAAGAAGAGGAAGGGAAAAAACCGGCATAGTACCGTAAAAACTCTCTTGACAGAACAGTAGTGTACCCAGTCAGCAGTTACATGCGTTAAAAATAAGTGGCACTGGAGAAAGTAGGAATGCCCGGTTATTAGTAGAGTTGTGAAGTAAGAGTGGGGCAGGGAATCGAACACGGATCACCTTGATGGGAGGCGAATGGTCTGACCAATAGGCCACCGCGGCCCCCAGCCAGTATAGGTGGTTCGCGATAAAGCGCGCATTCTTGAATAATCACTAAAATATATTATTTTTTAAAACTTAAACGTTAACTTTTGAATGCAGTAAAATCTACATGCTTTGGTTGTTACGCAGATTGCTTTGTTTAGACTAAAAAGTGGCAGGAAACTATAAATTATCTGAAAGAAAAAATGTAACTAGGGTTTCAAAAATCCTTACATTCTTACGATTGACTTAACGTATCAATAGAGGTACGTAAATTTCGCAGATACATTCTAGGTCAGGTTGAACGCCAATTATGTATACTTCATTGTCATGTCTGCGACTTGCTGGTGGCTGTTACGAAACGCGTTTGACTACTGCAAGCCAGTAGTAAATAAGGAAATAATGCGAAGTGCTATCGCTTGTTACCTGCTTGTACGGTTATAAGCCAATAGATAATGGATTGTGGCCAGTGAGTGTATAGGACTGACAAGTCTAGGCTGCTGCCAGATGAATCCGCAGAATTGACGTACCTCTACTTATCACGAAAAGAATTTTGCTCCAATTTGTTTTAGTGCCTTGCGTTCATATCTGCAGTTCTGATTCATGGTTATTGGCAGCGGGTCTTTGATAAAGTGAAATCACTCATTAAACTGCGGCAGTCAGAATGATACGACTGCGGATACACATGTCTGTGAGTACGGAAAGATCTCAAGACACGTGAGAGTTAACACACCCATTCACTGACTACGAAGCAGAACTACAGATGTGCACGTAAGACACTGCAACAAAGTGGTGCAGAATTCTTTTCGCGAAAAGTTAGTTCATGGCTAGAGGTACGTCAATTTCGCGGGTTCTTCTGGGCGTAGCCTAGATTGCACAGTCCTGTACACGCTCTGGATACAGTCGATTATTCATTGACTTACAACATTACAAGCGATAGCTCTATGAATCATTACCTTATTTCATTCTGGCTTGCAGTAGTCAAATGCGTTTCTTGACAGTCGTTGCATAAATTTCTCTGAATCTCATTCGTCCCAGATAGTTTCTATGCGTGTTTCGTACTTTTATTTTCAGATCGATCTGTGACGTTTTTCCTCTCGAGAACAACCCTTAAATATGTCGAAACGTATTTTTTGTACTTACTTTAGAAGTTCTTCAGTAGACTGAATACCGAGTTACACGTTTCCGAATTAAAATATTACGTAATTCCCACACACATTTTCCCCTTACTTTACACCCCGAGGAGACATATAAAAAAAAGGATAGACAGCCGACATTTATTTATAAACAAAAGCCTAAACCCCAAATTACACAATTATAACTTAAAAAATGGCGAACTTCCATACAAATTATCATCCCCTATTTAACCCGATTAGGGGATGAACTTACAAAAATCGTTTCTTAGTGCTCGCCTACGTTGTTGCCTGTAAGTAACCCTGCTGAACATTTAGTGCTTTTAGTCCTACTGGAGAAGTCCTGCACTGTCAGTTAGTTTTAAGAGCTTAACTGCGTAGATTTTACAGAAAAATACTGCTAATATTGAGAATAGGACCCAAATGCATATTACACTTGTTGCTTCAAACGATATAAAGAATATAGGTAGAGGCACGATTATTTCGAGTATTGATTTTAGGCCAGGTTGAACGTCAATAACTAGGGAAAGGAGTACTTCGCGAGTTCAACGACATGCGTGTTAGAATCAAATATCCTATGCATACTCAAGCCCCGGCCATTTATCCATTAGCTGCTACTCAGTGGAACAACAGACAATGAACCAATAGACGGGCTCGAGTATGCATAGTACAGTTGATTCTAACACGTCGGTTACTGAACTCGCGAAATGTTCCTTTCCCTCTCATTATAATAACGTATACTTTACTCCTCCTTTTGTGATTAGACGAGAGCGGTTTTAACACACATTTGACGACTGCAAGCCAGTTATAAATAAGAAAACAAGTCGTGGGGATATTACGTGCTACACGTTTGTACTGTTAGAAGTCAATGGATATTCGCAGAGACATGCATTGGTAGCAGACTAAACTTCACTTTCCTATACATAACAGAGCATAATCTGCGGTTCAATTGGCCACGAACTTTTATGTGTGGTCATTTACGTGTGTTACGTCTTTACAGAGATTGGCCTCTCTACCGTGTAAGCATTCTCCGCGGCAAGTCACGACAATTTCGGCCAGAGGGAGACGTCGAACGAGTCTAGTCAGCTGTCAGAAAATAACGCGAATTTTGCATGTCTCTAGATATTCGGCTTCAGCTGGTACACGTATAGAACTGAGAAGTCTAGGCTGTTGCCAGATGAATACGCGAAATACTCGTGCCTCTATGAATAGGCGATGTGCGTTGCGTATGTGGCAGAGCTTGCCGTCCTATCAACTACTTCACATCTGTATTGATAAACAGAACAGTATGCGTGTAGTACGAGCCTATCACCAGGCGCTAATGTTGTGGAAACTAGAGACGTTAACCAATCAGGTACCGGTAATTCCCCCCACCACCGCCCGGGGACCGTGCTTTTTTCCGCACATAACAGTACACACAGGATGTCCTTGAAGGCGTGCCAAGACAGCACGGCAGCTCCTATCTCGCACGTGACACTGCCGTGTACGTGCGCTAACCATGATTCTTAACTAGAAACACGTAATTACGCGGCTTATGTTTTACCTGACGAATAAGGGACCGAGGTATGCGTAGGGGCCAGAGCACTCGCCTCCCACCAAGCGGGCCAGGGTTCGATTCCCGGTGGAGACTTTCCCCGGATTTTCCCACGTGGGAAGCTCGAGCGTCTGGAAATACTCGGGAACATTCGTTTATCCTCGGCAATTAAAGCGGCATAAGACATTATGATTGCGAGCACCACGTAATACATATCTACTGTAGTTCCCTAAGCGAGCAAAACCGTCCTGAGATTCAGCGCACAATACTTTGACACTTAAATCTGACCTAAACTTACCTCAAATAACATGAACTAACCTAAACTAAAGGTCGTTTGCGATAAAATGAGCACTACATAAAGTTTTCGTTCTATGCCGTTTTGCAGTTGTCTTTACTATTTTTAATACGAAAATTCCTTGTAACTAAAAACCAATGTAAACGTTTCAAAACTCTCAACAGTTGACAAATATTGGCCCAATAAAACATATTTTTTATGAATTACAAGTTCTGATAATTGCTCAGTTTTTAGTGAACAGACTATAATTGTTACAGTGGCCGCGGTAATGAAGAAAAATTGGGTGGGAAAAAAAGGGGGGGGGGGATGTGTGGCTCAATCGCCGAGGATGAACGAGTGCCCCCGAACATAACCGAGCATCGACTAAGTTAACGCGTCCCAGTCACTCGATTGAGAATCGTGCTGTTCGATGCCGCTGATGTTGCAAAAAAAACCCGGACCAAACCCGCCGGGATTGCAGCCCGGATAGCATTGGCTTAAAAGTATTGCAGTGCGTTCGTAAATACGTTTTTTCTCTCCTAAGAAACTATTCTACATATGCTCACTGTGTCAATGTACGAAAAGAAAATACAATTCAAACGAAGACATAAAGGTAGTTTCGAGGAATCACGTCATTTAATAAAATTATTTCTGAGCCTCTCAAAATGGCTAAAAAACAGCTTTTTTCATACTGTTATATGTGGAAAACTACTCAGGGGATTCATGTGAAACTACTCTTGAAACATGCAATGAGTCTTGCTTAAAACTTTCCACCAATAAGATGTGGCCACTGAAAGTGTCAGGCGAGTGATCTACGATACCACTGCACGACGTTTCATTGTCTTGCTGTAGAGGCGATACCGCACCAGATGAGCCGGTCAACATCGCCCTTGGCACCGTGCCTCACTCATACAAACACACGCTAAAAGCATTAATCTATAACTGTAGGTTTCATGAAGCCCATTTGCGAAAATTTAACAATAGCAATCCTAGACAATAGTTTTAGTCAACGTTTCAAACAAAATTGTTTCCAGTGTCACGAACTTCTGAGGCACAATCCCTGACGCCGGAACCTCGTGGATTTAACTGCGGCGCAAGTGATCACGCGGAACGAATTAGTAATTCTGGATTAATATTTAATCATAAAGTTGGTAGATACCATTATCTAGGATTGTCATTGAGTATTTTATCCATATTGGCTTCGGAAAAAAGCGTAGAAATCAATTGATGTTTTCAGCGTTTATTTCTCTATACACGAACTCTAAAGGTGGAACATCCACAGTTGGATTTATACAATTTTCATGTAAGTCCCGTTTAACTACTTAATAACGTTCATGGAACGCTTTCATTAATTTGGCTTGTGAGTTTACAAAAGTATAATTTTTTGAAAATTTTATTCCTACAACCCTACACACCAACTAGAAGTATTTTACTTATGTTATATTTAAATTGTTCGCTAAATCATATTCCACGCTGCATCATGACTTTAAATCTTTACATAACTGAAAAAAAAAGTTGTAACTAAAAATTAAACAAACCCAAGTCGACGGCAAACGTTCCAACCTAACAAAACATAGCTTCTCTCTTCTATAGCCGAGGTGAATGCGTGTACCATTTACACGTTTGAATTCAGATTGTGGCAGCACTGCAGTTTTTTTCGTAGAGAGTACGTGCGATGCTGCGCAACGAAACCATTTTACCGCAAGTAAAACAGTCCAGAGGAAAAAAAAAGGCTCCTCGGATATAACCAATTAGCCTAGCCTACTTTCTCCTTCCACGTAATTTCATTGAGGTTTCCGTTGACTCAGGGATTAGACCGAAGGACTTGAAACTCTACGAACAAGATTTCAAACAAAAAAAAAACAGTGTTAAGGGTGCCGACAACCACGCGCTTCAAATGAGTAGTAATGTACGAGGAAATACTTTATTTGTTTACGTATATTCTACATGAGCGCATTAAAGAAACATACTTCAGAATAGGACGGCGTGTTATTGTTAAAGAAGACACCATGCTCATTAAGGAGCATCCTTGCCTGCGCTTCAAATGCGTTGCAGCGAGTTACGACTATTGTTATTTTGACGAAACTATTTAAGGCTGTCTGGCTCGACAAGGGCATTGCGCCAAACTAGCTTAATATTTGTATATTTTCTTGGATGGTCGTTACACACCTCTTCCACTGTGAGTCCAATGGCAAGCAATGGGACACATGATACGTGCGATGATTGTAGTGCTGATAACCAGTTCCTTCCTCGAACTGCGAAGTGGAGGCGTACTGCCGACAGTCTGGCCAACAAATGCAAGGCAGAATTCCAGTACCAGTACGTATGAATGAGTTGAACTGAACACTTCGTTTTCCACGTACAAAGTCGCAGAAAAAAAAAGAAGTTGGCGATATTCAAAAGAAAATGCAAGCCTGCGTGTACGACCGTGTATGGGAGATGCAAAGCAACGCTAGGAGCAGCACTGCTGCGCCTTGCAGACGGCCGGAATGGTGATAAACGTATTTTTCGTATGCATGGCAATGGAAACACAGTTTATTTTCATTTTTAAGGGCTCGTGTGGTTAAATGCAGGCTTAAATTAATGCATATAAAACCAATATTTAACACGACGAACGGTTTAATACAAAATATGTAATAAATTGTGTTTAGTATTGTGCGATTTGTCATAGTGTTGGGACAGTGTAGGGAAGAAACATTTTTGCGAGCCTGACTTGTTTAGCTTGTTTAGCCTCGTCCGGGGCGAGATGCTGACCGGTTCGGCACCCTCAACCCCTCTGGAAGAAGGAGGGGGACACTGCTGGACAACAGGTATAGAGAGACGGTAGTCAGTTAGGAGTGTGATGCTCCGGGCTCCGGGGTGAGAGAGCCGCGTTTACGGAATGCTCGAGCTACTGTTCATTCACGTTAGCTCTCTCCCGCGACCGCGCGCGCCAGCCAACAGGTCAGCCTCAGCGCAGACCTCCCATGCCGACATCTAGGATCTACGGTGAAGACAGAGGGTGAGTCAGACATATTTACAGGCTTCCTATTCCTAGTTTTAAGTTAAATCCTTCCCACCTGCCACCCTGTGTCTCGCTATCGCAACATGGAGGAAGAAACGAGCAAACGCCTCAAACGGCAGCGGTCAGTATACAAGGGCTCACTGACTCGCATACAGACCTTTGTTTTAAATTACAGCGAATCACAGAACATCGGCGAGATAAAATGTAGGTTAGATACACTTCCCGATTTGTGGTCGCGTTTTGACGAGATTCAGCTAAAGCTAGAACTGGATGACGGAGACACTGACCACAGCGAACACAGAGCTGAATTTGAAAACATGTTTTATCGAGTAAAGGCTGGCCTTGAAACATTATTGTCAAAATCTA
>PNEQ01034508.1:0-41626 GCA_003012365.1 Medauroidea extradentata
CTACCCTAGAACGTCAAATTGGCAGTTTTATAAATAAGGCCCAGGCGAAGTCGCTGTTAGTGGCAGGGACAAACTTAAGACTGCTTTTCGCGTGGACAGCTATAGCTACTTATCCTGCTGCAGAGTTAGTTCAACTAGCCGCTTGGACATTCTAACACTTGATGACTGAAGTACCAATCTTGTGTACAAAGAGGTTTTTAAATTAAAGCAAATATTATCAGTTACGAATAATACTCGCGAGCAAAGCCGCGGGGGACTGCCTGTAATACATAAACTTACTGATTTGTTTGTTAAGATAACGAACATATACCAACGAAACATTTATGAATTTATTTCAGTTTGCTTTAGCAACTAAGGGTTAAATAAGACAAAACCTATACACTTACCTTCACATACTTGTGCCAAACTGATATCAATGCACTGGAAAGTTCTGGAACAATTCGGGATGTAGCTGCTACCGCTATGTTACATGTGTACGTCATGTGTGATAAGAATCGCCCGTTGCTAAAAACCGCAGTTTAAGTCCTCGCTCTTTAGTTTTGCAGTGGTTTCGGAAATATATTTTAACGCAAATCAATACATACGTCAAAAATGCATTCCGACAGTTTTAACACGCACATCTCATAATTTGTGTCTGAAATTTTCTGCTGCAACACACCAAACGGATTTTTAGATTTTTGCCCCTCTATCACATAATTTGTTGTCAAAATAAGTCAAAATTAAATAAAATAATTTTTTACAAGCAAACGGTACATTATTTTAAAAAACGCTGTGGCAAAAATATGTTTCGTTGATTGTACATAGACCTAACTTTTTTCAAAGCATTTGGTTAAAAAATATTCGAGTTATTTGTAATTGCTTGAAATAAATGAAAGACCATGGCCTCACCTGCCACTCTGTACTGCTTGGAATACTACTCCTCATATTTGTGTTTTGTTTGGTACTTAAAGAGCACGTGGTAGATAAATAAACGCTGAAAACATCAATCAATTTCTTCGCTTTTTTCGAAGCCAATATGGATAAAATGCTCAATGACAATCCTAGCTAATGGTATTTGCCAACTTTATGAGTAAGTATTTATCCAGAATTACTAATTCGTTACGCGTGATCTCTTGCGCTGCAGTTAAATGCACGAGGTTCCGGCGTCAGAGATTGTGCCTCAGAAGCTCGTAACACTGGAAACAATGTTGTTTAAAACGTTGGCTAAAACTATTGTCTACGATTGCTATTGTTTAACTTTCGCAAATTGGTTTCAAGAAACCTAAAATTATAGATTAATGCTTTTAGCGTTGAAATATGTAACCACGCCATGTTACGGAGACAACCATGTGTGATAAAACTTCAAAGACTGATGAAATGAACGCGGGTAAAATTCATAAATAAGAAGTAATTGTTCATTCAGACGAACACCTTCAGTACGTTGTACTGTTTCACAACCTTAACACACCCAACATTGTTTACTCTTCTTCAGTTCTCGAGTAAGCACTGCATACGCCGCAGAAACCCCAGCCCATAGCAACTAGTTCTTCCCTAGACTTGTCGGCGACTACAGGTAGAAGAGACATGCACCAAGATCTGCTCATGTCAACAGAGATACGCATGCCTCCAGATGTTAGGGTTTATATATTCTATATTGTTACATATACATTATTTCAGTAATACAAACCAAGGTGGGTACATCGTGTAAATTAGATAAACTTATACATATTGTAATATAATTATTAACTGTAATCCCTTGAAGGAATAGTAAAAAACTATGTGTAAATAAATTAATGTGCACAGACGATTCGCCACACACAAAGTACTCTTAACCTTGATTGTTGGAGAGCCTGGCGCATGGAAGGTGCTGCAGCGTGTCACGTGTTATCTTTCATGAGGAACTACTTAACTTGTTCATATTACGATGATCTACGAAAAGAAACCCACTTGAAACTATGATTCTATATGGTTTAAAAATTCAGCACACTTCATCGAAACGTGATTTCCCGGTCTTTCAAAATGGCTAAAAACAGTTTTTATTAGACTGCTATAACTCCTAAAATATCCCCTGAATTCGTAAAAAGCAAAGCGAGATGCATGCGTTGGTCTTTACTTCATACTATCCAAAAATAATATTTTATGGTCACCGTTTAAAGTTTCATAGGCAACAAGACTGGAAGGAAAACCTTGCACGCCAGTTTGAGCGCTATGAATAGCCGCGATACGCTTCCCGTAGAGCGTGGTATTCTGGCTCTTATTGCTCCGCTCGTCCCACGAGTCAAAAGTGAACATTTAAAACTGATAGAGACTCTTCTTGAGGGAGATCAGCACTTACCATCTTTGAATCATTAAATTATCGCTGTTAAGTTTCATACAATGAGATTGATCAAAAATCCTTATTTGACATGGCACAAATAATACCTTCTTACGGCTACAATCTGGTAACAACGAATCTTTTCTACAAATTTAGCGATGTGAAACAACAAAAAAAAAAAAAAAAAAAAGATCTGTTAGAAAATTACATTTACGAAACAAATGAAAAAGAAGTAGTTACGAACTAATAAAATGGCATTGGGTTGAGGTACTCGCAGCAGGCTGGTACTTCTTGACAGTACCGCACATAGGACTGGACGAACACATTGTTATGTGAGTGCGCACTTGCTAAACAAAGTGTTATTCCAGTCTTATGTGTTTTACTACAAGAAGTACCAGCCTGCGAGTGCCTCAACCCTCTGTCAATTTATTATTGGTTAACCTAGCCGCCAAAGCCTTCTTCGCATACATTGTAAATAAAATAATTGACAATGATCATATAAGTAAATACTTCGCAGCATATGTACCAAAGTTACGTTTCTCTAAAACCGATATACATACAGGTTGTTACAAAAAGGTACGGCCAAACTTTCAGGAAACTTTCCACACACAGAGAAAGAAAATATGTGATATGGACATACGTCCGGAAATGCTCAATTACCATGGTAGAGCTAAATTCCTTACATCCATACTCCAGGGATACATCAGCGCATAAGGGATTCCATGATGCATGTATCCACGCTCACAGAAGTCACTTTGAACATTTAATTTAAGAACGTGTGTTACGTAATGCTGGTACTGTCTGTTTCTGTGTGCTCCCAGTCCATCACTTCATGTGAGTTGAAGAGACGCAATGCAGTCACGATTACCTTCCGTCACGTCGCCCACCTGGCGGTGATCCTATCAAGTAACGTACATTCTAACGAAACATTCCACTGGATAATTGGAACAGTGTTTGTGCGAAATGTTTTTTTTACGATGGCATGTAACGAGAGATAATGGAAGGGACTCTGCCATGGTAACTAAGCGTTTCCGGACGTGTGTCCACATCATATATTTTCTTTCTTTGTGTGTGTGGAATGTTTTCTGAAAGTTTGGTCGTACTTTTTGTAACATCCTGCTATAGGCTATATCGAACGCTTACGACAAATAAGATTACTTTTAAATATTTGTACGAATTTTTTTACTAACTGATATATTTTACGGTAAAAATATACAGAATGATGACATGATATCCAACAAGTTAACTTTCGTATCGTCTCTCACAAACTTAAAAATACGTCGCCAAAATCTCGGGACGAATTTGTACAATTTGAATAACAAGAGTTAAATAAGTATTGCATGTCCGCTGGTGACGTCACGTCTATAGTCACCCACATTATGACTGTTTCTCACTGCAATATTACGTAATAACTTGCTAATGGCAGCGGAGGCCACAACCACATGCTCATGCAAGTGTCAGAGCAGAAGAAAGGGCGGGAGACGTGTCGTGGAACAACGGGCATGGGTTCAGTTATTACACTTTAGGGGCCGCGGTGACGTAGTGGTCAGACCACTCGCCTCCACCAAGGCGGCCGGTCACCGTATAATCACATGTATAGGGAGTTCGAGATAAACTGAACTCCTTAAAAAAAAAATAAAATAAAAATAAAAACAACCTTCTAAAGTTGTACTTTCAGCCAATTCGTATCTTACCGCGTGTAACGGCTAACGACGGGAAATGTCTAACCTCTCTGGACACGTCACGAGTGTGTAGTCACCATTTTGAATGTTTGTATTTTGTGTCGTAACTTTATTTCTGAGTAAATTATTGGAACTTTTGCCTAATTACGGAATAGAATACATACTGATAGAATTTTAGACACCGTAAATATATTTTTGTCACATCAAATCGAATTTCCGTTAGAAAATTCTCATTATTTTCTTAACTGCAATCCGATCCGCAACAACAGTAATGGAAAATAAAGATTTATGGTGTCTATCAGTATATCAGTATGTATTCTATTCCGTAGTTAGGTTTAGGTTACAAACATTTACTCAGAAGAAAAGTTATGAAGCAATACACAAAAATTTGACATGGTGACCATCACTCACTCAATGCTTGTGTGTGTAAGACAAATTGGGCAGACTGTGTGAATATATACGATTTGTTTTAAAAAGTTTATTACTTATATAAAATACTATTATGTCGATTTCAGTTGCTTTTTTATTTCAATATGGTTGTATTTAAATAAGAAAATGCACGGAATTATATAGTGTACTTTCGGTGCCAACCGTACAAGCTGTAAGGCAACTATATTTAATGTTGACTTATATTCAGTACGGCAAGTGATATTTTTCAAAGAGTGCTCACTTTATCCCGAACGACCTCTAGGAATCGTGCCGAACGATGTGGCGGGTCGGTGGGTATTCTCACAGATGTCCCAATCTTTTCATACCGGGGCTTCTTCTCTGTACGTATCCATGGCAAGCAGATGCCTGGGTGCGCCCAGTAGTATAGTCTGCACTCTACGATGTGACACCCTGGCCGTCGTGCGACTATCCCATCCGTACGATATTCAATACACTTTGACAATCATGTTTAGAAAAATACGTTTTAGACTATTTACGAGGGCGACTTCAATACGATGCGTGGTCCTTTGAAGTACCACTCCACCTATGTCACGAATTTGTACCCTCCCCCCCCCCCCAACTAGGTAAACATTTTGGATATGTCAGTTGTAACAATACCTTCAAACAAAAGAGCATCACACATACTATGTCAGATGAAGCCTTGCTGTGCGAAAGTCAATAAATATGCCCCGTTTTATAACTTGTGTAAAATATGACAGTTCTGAGGTCATTTATTTTCAACTGCTGTAGACGTTTCAAACAATGCCATCAGACCTTTTCTAGTTATAAAATAAACCTTAAATAGCTATTTTGCTGTATGCACTGGAAGCATTGTCTAGTGCGACATACATTTCATCACGTAAATAGTGTCAAAATGTGTTGAAGTATGCGGAACATAGTGTAGATGAACGTGAAGACGTGGCGGGAAACAAACTTGTAGGCTGAGATGCGGTCGCCTAGGTAACGGTGGCACACAGTGCAGCAGGAACATCGCGTGTCGCCTCGCCACATCCTACTATGTCTAGCAGGACATCGACCTCCACAACCAGGCCGAGGAGACTACTTCTCAAGTCTTCACATTAGCCAAGTGTACATACACACTTGAGTGGCAGGTGGGGAGGAGTGCAACACCCGACTGTCTTATCTCAAGGACGTTGGTCCAGGAACATTTCATTATTTTATACACATTTTATACAAAAAAATAACATCTCATTTCCCCAAATAAAAAAATTCGGCCACCATAGTTGTTGCACAATCTCTCATCGAAGTCACAAAATGGCCGTTATAGTGCAACTAAAATTAAAAAATGTAATTTACTAGCAAAAACACGCTAACTCGTGTCGATAATAAATTATATAAGCAAATTCGAGACTCTTTTGACATTATAAAGGGATATATGTTTTGTATTTTTTAAGAATTGGAAAAAATTTTGTAACTTTTTGCATAACAAAGAGTTGTGGCTATTACTGAAATTCATAAAACTTTTGTTATATACGTTATAAAATGCAATAACACATTTGCTTTCAGTCATTTTAAATTTTTTTAATAATTTAATAAATAATGAATTTGAAATAAAAATCTGTCATTTTCCAGAACTTTCAACGAAAAAAAATCAATGCGGTTTTCATATATTACTTGGTGTAGTCCATGACACAGTTCTTCAGTGTGAAATATTACATTTCTCTAAGTCAGGTGGTTTACTTTCTAGTATAAAACAATTTTATGCAAATTTAGACATTGGCATGCCATTGTAAAAAAAAAAAAAACTACGAAGCCTAAAAACCATTCGTTACAGTAAAAGTCAGTCACAATGTATGTCTATAGGACAAACAGTACACATTTGGAAAAAAAAAAAATTAAAACAAATAAAATTTCCGGTGAACTCCCCAGATACTTTCATTGCTACTACTGTTGGAATTGATGACTTATTAAAAAAATTACAGTGTTTACCTTAATTCCTCCTTTTTTACTATCTCATCAAAATTTATGGATACATTTAAAATTTATATCTCCAGTCTATTGTTCAACATTTGCACATTAGCTTATATTGCAAGTCAGTTTCTAATTTATGCTCAGCATAAATAAAGGTTCATTAAAAATATCTTACTTCCGACATTCCTAATGGAAACAATCTAATCTGCACTGTAAGTTTGGTTGCTCCTCCTGGCATTACTCAGTCCACTTTTTACTTTTCTTTACGTTTACTTATTTTAACAAATGTTGGTTTTCAATGCCAGCGAATTTCTCACTCAACAATTTAACTAAATAACCCTCACTGTTTACAAGGAATCATCTCGCACAAGGAAAAGTTTCGAGAGGCGGGGGGATGTGGGAGGGGCACTTGCCACCCCAATATTTAGAGAAAAAAAATCAACGCGATTTTCATTTGCCTATCAAGAGGTCCCCCCCCCCCCTTTTTATTGGCCGGATTGATGGTCTCTTTATTCCCCCCTCCAAAAAAAAAAATCGAAATGCTTAAATCCCGCCCGTAATCTCGCAAAATTTGTAAACCACTTTCATGAGCATTCTGTAGAAAACCTGATCCCAGTCTGACCGACCGAGCGAGACGGTGCAGTTATAAAACCTGGACTCTTATTCGGAAGGCCCTGCCGTCGATTCCCTGCCCTCATTTCGGGATTTCGTAGTTTTCCTACATCACTGACTAAAGATCATGACAGATTCTTCCCAATGGCCACTTGCCTGTCCGGATCATTCACTACGTATCGTATGACCTGTCGACTGCCTACCTGTCCAGCCTGAGCGTTCTTCCCCGTGACACAGATAACGAGGCGTGTTCAGACAGTTCCAGGGAAAGTACCGGCCAACCAGTCAGCAAGGAAAGTTACTTCGGGTCACTGCACGTGGCCAAACACCCGGCCTATTTCCTAACAATCCGGTCAAACACCTGCTGCCAGACAACACTCTAAGAAATGGTCTACCAAAATGTTCGAAACTTACACATTCCAGCATATAAATAATAGGAACATCCCGAGACTTGCATTGATCTCTTCCGGAGTCTTTCATGTTTGGCTAGATCCATGCAGTCTTAGTGGACAAGTGCAGGGTCACTGTGCTTACTGTTGCGTCACTCTTAGCTACTACTGAACAGTTAGGTCGAGGTATAGCAACTACAAGTAAGGCCAACAACTAAGTGCTGCTGCCAAACATCACGGGCTTCGAAGCATGCGCAGACAGTTTCTCGTGATATTGTGCAGTTCATAAACGCACGTGTTACACGTAGCATTGTTTCAAAATATCACGGTCAAAACAGTTTTATTACAAACGTTAGACTTAGTTATGTTACCTTTTTTTGCTCGCGGAATCGTTGGAGACATCTGTGTTTTCTGCGACGTACTTGAAGAGTTGGACTTGGCACATGAGCTGTGCGGTAGCATGGTATGTAAAATGGTTTCTTCATTTGTAAATATTACACGTGTTTCCAATGCGTTTATCTACGAAGACACTCCATCCTCTGCTTATCATCAAAAGTGGTACAAATGGCTTTTTAGCATTGCTGTGGCTGGGAAAATACCAGACGTAATTGTAAAACAAAATGATGAAGATACCTGCGTTGGACTTTTTCAAACACTTTCTACGAAAAGACTGTACGCTAGTTTAGTAGTCTGCGCTTAGAGGCTATTATTAGGTGTTTAACAACGTATTGGAGTCGCTTTATCACCAATTCCTTCTCCGTGCCTCAAACTGAAGATTAATTGCCGCAGCCATAGGACGCTGCACCGCACAGCTAACAACATGAATGGTGGCACTGACGCTAGCTGCTGTATCGTGCGACGTGTTAGTAATGATTAGAGGTGCGTGAGTCCCCCCTGTCTTCCGGCGACAAGATACACACGACACGCCACTACTATGACGTCACTGCAACCCCGCGAGGCGCTAGCTACGAGCCACTTCGCACGTCCTCAAGACGAGACGTCACTTTGCACGCAGTATCCGACACTAAGCAACACGTTATTACAATACAAAACTTCAAAGAAGAATAGGATATGAAGTGAGGTTCTGGTCTCCAACACAAGTTCTCAAGAGAGCACTAATCCAAACACCACGAAACATACTTTATAGGCGGTTCAGGATAAAGTGAACACTTACAGAAGCCCTGCTCAAGTTCTACTTTCAGCTAATTCGTATCTTTCGGCGAGTAATTGCTAACGACGGGAAATGTCTAACCCCTCTGGACACGTCACTTGACGTCAGCGCGTGTAAGGTAAATTGTGCAGTCAGTAGGAATCTATAGTTTGATAGAACAAACTTTAATACTTATATAAATACAATTATGAAGATTTAGGTTGCTTTTGTTTCAGTATAAATGTATTTAAATAGGAAAATTACACGGAACTATTACTGCGTAATTTCGCTGCAATCCACGCATGCGATAAGTCAACTAGATTTAATTTTTAATTATATGCAGTAACGACTAGTGAAATTTTTCAAAGGTTACAACTTTAGTGCTCACTTTATCGCTAACGACCTATAGGAAAATCACTCCTGACAACACAAGAGCTTAGAGCTGAATTAATCTACAACGTAGAGAAAAGTGGTACCAAGTGTCCACACCCCTCTATAAGTAGGCTCTTCCAAAGGCTGTAACTGTAAAACAGGTTGACGACACCACATCAGGAAACAGGTGTGCGAATGTCACATTAATAGGCTGTAGCAATGACCTTGATAACTCCGTACCTCCACTTGCAATCTTCCCACGAGTTCATTATAAACGTCACATGATCAATGGTTCACAACTATGTAATCATGGTACAGCTCACCTCAGTGATTGGTCAAATGGACCAATATTCTTATAAGTTCTTGAGCATTTTATAAAACTTCTAATTTTTGTATTTATTGTATGTTGTAGATATTTTCTCTGATGCAGTAGTCCGGAAATGGTATTTTCTCTGATGAAGTAGCCCGGAAATGGTATTTTCTCTATAAGTAATTTTGAGAGGCCTGACAATTATGTTTTAAAAAGTATTTAAAACGTACGGAAACGTTGCTTGAAGTGTGTGTCTTTTCATAGATGTCCAAATGCAAAGTCAGCCTACAGTACGAGCGCTCCTGGGTTCGAATCCAAGCACGAGCATGGATGTTTGTATTATTTACTTAGGTTTAGATAGTTTGTACGCCGTATGGCATGAAGCTAACAGCATGTATCCGGGGGAAGCAAAGGAACCCTTTAAAGAATAAAAAAATTAAAAGGTAAAAAAGTTAAGTATTTATAGTTTTGTCAAAAACTGAATAACAGCAACTAGCTTCAAGCGCAAGTATATAAGAACCTTACTGACGCTGTCTGACTTATTTATAGACGTAGGACAGAGTGCGTTAATAGATCATTGTGATAGATAGTGACATAACAGGGAATGTGTTTTCAATACATCTGTAAAGTAAAAATAGTTTTGAGTATTGCGGCCTCAACACGCGCATACATTAATTTTCTCTAAACGAAATAGAAAAGTAGGCCTGCTTCGACCTTCATTGTTAAGACAACGGCCAGTGTACCGCTGTTTTTTACCTTATATGTATTTAAAGAAATTTATTTTCATCGAAATACACCGCTTTAAATGACAGATTTGCGTTGTTGGTTAATAACGCCTTTAACATTTTCATCTCAAACTTAGCACAGGATTTGAGTATTGTGTTTATTGCGCACTTGTTTCTGGACCAACCCCACCCCCCGCCCCCCCGCCCCGGCACACACATCTATATACTACGACTACACAATGCGCACGCACACACGCGCGCGTTTCTGAAAATTCCGGCTATTTATTTCGAAGTACTGTCCTTCATTGCGAAATGTGCAATATTTCCTCAAGGTAAAAATCATGTTTTCTAAATTCCAGGTTAAGAAAAAAAACCGTATGGTGTGAAACGTTTATTTTTTTCGTAAGGAACGTGATGTTGGGGATGCAAGTTGTAATAAAAGGCACATCGAAGTCTGACGTGTGATCCCTGTGACGTAGGCAACACGCCTTGTTAGCGCACACACGCAAAGTGGTATTATCTCCACCCGACTTTCTCATTACACACTCATTGATAGCACTCGGAAGCCACAACCCACACAGGTCATTAATGGACGGCAATATAGATGTATCATCGCCAATACTTTTCATTCACAAAAAACATTACTTCTTTGTTAATGAGTTACAATTAATATCTGCCGGTGATCGTGACGTTCATAATGTCCTTTCCGTTTTTTTATAGTCAAATGACGTCCACACATCCATGCGAGTAATTTTTAATCAAGGCCGTGTTATGTTCGCCAGCTAATTGTGTTCATTGAACACGTGTCCAGGTAATAAAAGTTGATGGTTTTGTTTGAAATGTTCAGTTACTGTCTGACCCTGGGGCGTGATTCTCTGTGGTGCGTGCGTTCACCACACTTCCCAATTATGCACGTCCAGATTCACTCAGCAAATACAACCAGCACAATACAGGAGTGAAGTTCATATTAGAATATCGCACTGTGAAACAGGCGGCCACGATAACTACTGTTCTCGGGTACTCGATAAAAACACACAAAATACAGGTTGGCAGGTAATCTCTATATATAAAAATGAAAGCTGACTGATTGACTGACTGACTGACTGACTGACTGACATATCAAACTGCAGCCCAAACCACTGGACCAAGAATCGTGAAATTATTTGTGGGGGTTCCCTTCAGGTCGTAGGCGAGCACTAAGAAGGGATTTTTCGAAATTCGACCTCTAAGGGGGTGAAAAGGGGTGAAATGTGTTTCCGAAGAAACGTCGATAGAGCTCGAGCTCGACGGCCAATCATGGTGATTTTTACTTTAATAGGACACTCGTAAAAATGCATATTAGCCAATTTAAGGATTTTTCGAAGTTCAACATTTAAGGGGCTGAAAAGACCATAAATGTGTTTCCAATCAACTATCGATATCTATCGAACCCTTCGGGATAGAGAGTTGATATTCACTTCAAAATATTGCCTACGTAAATACCCAAAAAGTAGTTTTAGGTTTTTTTTAAATTCGACTCCCAGGCAGTAAAAAGGGGCAAAATGTGTTTTTAATGAATCGTCTATATCTTTGAAACACAATTGGCTATCGTCGTGATTTTAACTTTAATTGATTACTTTTACAAATGTCTATGACAGGACTCAAAGATGTTTCGAAATTCTTTATTTAAAGGGGTGAAAATACGTGAAATGTGTTTTCGATTATCCTTCCATATATATCGAATCAATCGAGATATCGAAGTGCTCTTTGCTTTAAATTGGTGCTTTTGTAAATATCCAAAATATCATTAAAAATATATTTTCTGAATTCGGTCCTAAGTGGTTAAAAAAAGGGGTAATATGAGTTTTCGACTTACATTCGATATATATCGATCCCATAGTTTTTTATATAGCGACGTGATTTTTGTTTAGGATTGATACTTACTCAAATACCTAAAAAGTAATTTCAGGAATTTTCGAAATTCACCACCTAAGGATGTGAAAAGGGGTGAAAAGTGGTGAAAAGCGTTTTCAATTAATCGTCGATATATCTTGAACCCAGTAGGCTAATGTTGTGTTTTTTACGTCCACGAGATACCAATAAAGTATCCAAGGGTTTTTCGAAATTTACTCTCTTAAGTGGTGAAAAGACCTTGAACGTGTTTTAGATAAATCCTCGATATCGATCAAACCCGTCGAGATATAAAATTAATTTTTGCTTCAGAATGATGATTACAGAAATTATCGCAAAACGGTTTTAAGATTTTTCGAAATTCGATTTCTCAATACTGTGCAGGGGTGATGTGTTTTTCTTAGTGAATGATCGATTTTGATTAGACTGAACGGGCTAATGCGTGATTTACACTTCAGTTGGATACCTTATACAAATGTCTAAGATGTAAATTTAAAATATTTCGAAATTCGACACCCAAAAGGGTGAAAAAGCACAAAATTTGTTTTCCATTAACCCACGATATCTATCTAACCAGTAGCGATATTGAGATGTTGATCGCGTCAGAGTGATGCTTACGTAAATATTTTAAAAAATATGTATGTAATTTTTTTTTCTTTATAAGAAACGTGATTATCACGAATAAAACTTAGTTGGTCAATAATCAAGGCAGACGATCCGAAAAACGTTACGTGACGCAGTTGTTTGTTACTCAGGTCTAAATTCCGGGAGGTTCTGGGCTCGAATTCCGTTAAAAGCTGCGCGCGAACGTTCAATTCTGATACACAAAAACTACGAGGCAGATCGAATTAGTGCAATTTATATGTAGTCTTTAAAAGGGGTGAAATTGCAGTTCGCTTTCCACTTAGGTTCCTCTACAATATCAGCTGACATATCGACGGTATACTGCCAAAAGTGATTGAGTCATAAATGCTATTTAGTTTAAAAACAGTATTAAATTGTAGATATTAACAAAAATGTGGTATGTCACTATACTGTGACACAACAGTACGAAACGACGAACAGACTTTAAACTTGGGCAATTGTTCGTGAACAACATATACATATTCCTAGCATTTTTATAATTTTATCTCATTTTGACTTTGTCACTTTTGGCAGTAAAACGACGATACATCATCTCACAAATCTCAGGTTTGAGGCACCAAATACGTTACCGCGAAACCTTTACCCTCTGAAACTCTGTAATGTCAATAAAGTTAAAGTGAATATTTTGAAAATATATAATTGAGGGCACCGTCCCCAATGGTTGTGCACAGGGTATAATTACCCCACAACCTCAAATAGGCAGGGCTATAAATAAGGCCCAGGAGTAGTCGCTGTTAGTGGCAGGGACAAACTTAAGACTGCTTTTCGCGTGGACAGCTATAGTTACTTATCCTGCTGCAGAATTAGTTCAACTAGCCGCTTGGACATTCTAACACTTGATGACTGAAGTACCAATCTTGTGTACAAAGAGGTTTTTAAATTAAAGTAAATATTATCAGTTACGAATAATACTCGCGAGCAAAGCCGCGGGGGACTGCTAGTTAGCATATACGGACTGTGTCCAGTGAACCTGATGTAGAACTAAGTAGAAAATATCCTTTAGTAAAAATCGTAACACACATAGTTCTCAAGAAAAACTTCATTAAATGATACGAATATAAAGAGCAAAGTGGAAGAAAAAGAAAAGGTAATTGATCGATACGGATCTGTGACCGAAAGTAAGATGAAAATACTAGCTAATAAAAAGTCAAGCCGTTTGTTTACGAGTGAGTGAGATTTTGGTCAGCGCTTAACATCGATGTATTTAACGCTAGTGGGGGAAGGGAGGGCGACGTGTGTATGGAGCAGCGACGGAATGAAAGGGCGGGGTAAACGGGAGATCACCGAGAAAAACCCCGCCGCCCAGCGGCATCGTCCGGCACGATTCCCACATGCGAAAATCCGGGGACCGAACCCCCAGGAATCGAACCCGGATCGCCCTGGTGGGAGGCGAGAGGTCTGATCTCTCGGCCACCGCGACCCCCGTTTGTTTACGAGAAAAATCACATAGTAGTACTAAACCTACCCAACTTCCCCGCTCACTGATAATCTGGACATATCTGGTGAACTAAGAGCCTGGCTATTGTTTGCCAAAGCATATTTTCTGCTTAGTTTGGTCACTAACTCGCATGGTGCAATCAGTATACAAAAATTACGACCACGATCGGTAGGCATAGTTTTTTTTTTTTCCACTGAGGTGCAAAAAACTCAAAACTCAAGACTACATGCATCTATACAATGCACAATTATATGCAAAATACCGCGCCGTTCCTTCGCAAAAAATATTAATTTACTTGATTTTGACATACTTTCAAAACAAAATTGGAGATACTTTGGATGTAAAAATCTGAAAAACTGTGAAGTTTATTGCTACAAACAACATGTGCAAATCATATGTGACAATTCTATGTGGAATTCTTTGATATTAAGATTATCTTGCTTTAAAATACATGTTTTCAAAATATCTGTTAAGACTACCAGGCGTGTAACTGACAGCTTGAATAATCGAGCTTTCGGTCTGTAGTTAGTAACCAGTATTGGTATTTCAAGCGAATGGAAGTAAGAAGGAGCTTTTACTGAAACAAATACAAGTGTATGCCGCGAGTCAAGACAAATGTCGGTCGTCACAGAGCGGCGTGTGGCGTAGCATGGATAGGAAGTGATAGTGAACGCACATACGTGAGAGGAATGGCTTGCGGAAGAAACAAGCACAGCCAGGAATGTGGTATGGCCGGAGGGGAGAACTCTTCGCCACTCTCAGGTGTTGGTACGACTGCGACCATCCACGACACTGCTTCTCAATAACGGCTTCTCGCTATCGAGGCTCGCCTAAACACGCTTATTACTGTGCCTTCACATATAAGACTTAAATTTTAAAAAAACCGACTCACAGGATACTAAATTTCAAATCGATCCGACCAGTAGAATTGCTCAGAGTTTAAAAAAAAAAAAAAAAATAGAAAAGAGCGCATAGTATTTAACGGCGGAATTTTTTTTCTTGAATCATAGCTAAGAATACACTCGGTCAAGTCAGCATTCTAACAAAAAAAAACTCATCAAAATTGGCCCATTCGTTTAGGAGCTACGATGCCACAAATACACAGACAGACACGTCAAACTTATAACACCCAACTTTTTACGTCGGGGTTAAAAATAACAGCATTGGACATAGGACCTGGACACAAGAACTTACTTCCATGTATCCGAACCTTTACAATTGCTCGAAAATGTTCGCGTGCAAAGAGATACTGACATAGGAAATAGTAACGTTTCATTTCTTGTGCGTATGCATAGGACAGAAACCAATCAGAGCAAAGAATTTTTTAAATGTCCGGCATATTGGTTTAGCCTCGAAAATGCACGAGAATAAGAAATTTTAATGTTAAAAAAAACTATGTTTCCAATGATCTCCTAATACAGTTCTATATTTAAAGTATGTTAAAATGACCTTCGGATGTATTATATAGCAACGAATGCTTCAGATTCATTGAAAATGTATTTGGCTACACATAACAGTAACAACTCATTGTTAATAAATCTTGCACAAGGCGCAGAGTTTCTACTGTTACGTTATGTTATATGTACTAGTACTGTGCTTATTTTCTTAGTGAACTTTCGGTCGTCATTTCTACCAATACCCAGCTTGTTTAGTTTGTCGTCGTATTACATACGGGGCTGGCAACCTCTAAGATTTCCTACATCAATTACGCTAGAAACGCCAATTGAAATCGCCAAGATTTTGGAAGTCATTGCATAGAAAAATTACAGAATAATTTTTAATTTTGCCAACGTTACAAGCATGTATTATACCAGAGTAACGCATCTTAAGAACCAAATTTTTTGATACTGCAGATTGTGCCTCACTAGGTAATACATATATGGGGAGGGGGGGGGGGTCGAGTGCGTGCATGTGACGTATGTGTTCCTATTCATCCGTTTGTGAAAAAACTTTGGCGAGTTGTACGCGTAAGAACCGCGAAAGTTTTTATTAAAAAATATTCCTTGGTGGTGTGGTGGGAAGGGATGGTGGGATGGAGGGGGGAGGGAAGTAAAACGTGGAAGTGGAAAAGTGTCAGCACGAGGCACTCAAACATAGCGAGGGGGTGGGAGAAGCTAAGCATTGCACGCATGCCGAGCACACTAGTAATAATATGAAGTTCCTTATTGTCCAGTAATTTTCAGAGGATCAAGAAGTTACTTCGTACGTATAGGCCGTTCACGATAAAGTGAGCACTGCATAAAGTTTTGTTTCAGCCGTTTTGTAGCCACATTTACTATTTTTGATATGTAAGCTTTCGTGTGACTAAAAACCAGCGTAAACATTTCAACACACTCAAAAAACCTCAGTTGGTCCAATAAAACATTTTTTAAATTAATTACGAGTTATGCTGAGTGAGTATATAGTGAACAAACAACCTATAACAATCTACAATATCGCAATATGCGATATGCGTTCACGGTAAATTGAACACTTCGTAAGGGGCCTATTTTTTTTCTTTCATCAAATGTTTGCACTTCTGAGCTTGTTGACAAACTTTGCAGTACGTCTAGTAAAGACAGTGAATATGTTTCGTCACTCTCAAAAGTTAAAGCATTAGCTCGCAAAGAAAAATATTTGTCAGTGACTAACGCGAAACTTAACTAATTAGCTATCATCGAGCTTTATTCTGTCACGTCAAAATCAGAGTATGAAGTATAAGCAAATTAAAACTAAGTTACAGAACGATATTACGATATCGACTACCATTATGTTTAAAAAATAAATACCGCAAAATTGTAGAGACTCAGACCTAATGCCTCAACCAAGTATTGTCAAAATACACACACCTCGTTCATAACGTGCACGGCTTAGAGATGGAAATATACTAATTGTGTAAAATAATAATAAAAAAAACCCGAGCTGAAAAGGAGCCGACTTTTATCTTACATAGAGAGATATTTTCCGTCCTCTTATCAGTTGTAATGTCCGGCATTACAGCGGCTGTCTTCCTGCAGGTTTCCCCGCGCCTCAAGACCAGGAAGGAAGGGCGTGGTACGGAAGATGTTCGCACGAGCAGAAACTGCACTGCACTGCTCTCACACGTCTTCTGTGTGTTCCAAGTGTGAGGACGACACAGCATGGGCAATGCGCCTCAGACTAGCCTCTACGCGCCAAGACTGTGAACTGGTGAGCACACTTCTCGCCGACTACTTGCCGATATGAGACAGTGCTGACATTTTCACTTTATTACGTCATTTTAATGATAGTTATGTACACAACTGTGCCTTTTAAAACGTTCTACACGTAGATTTTCATACCTAAAAAAGAACCACAACAAACTATCTTCGCCGTTTTCGGCAGCGAAAGAATTAACTATAGAAGTATGCGGAGGACTTTGTGACCATATTACATTAACTATTCCAAGATTTGGTTTTGGGTAGGTTTTTAGCAGCATAGCTTCGCCTGTTTTCAGTAACTACGTTTTAAGATCCAGCAGTTTGAAAATAAAACTTTTATTTTAGTTTGTATTGCTCTAAAATAGTAAGCCTACTGGGGCGGTGTTTGCGTCAACTGGCTACCCGCCAATATTTAATATGAATCAAAACATATTTTCAGACGCCGTATTGATTTTCGAAAAAGGAAACACTTAAATCAGCGATTATACCGCATATCATAGTTATCTTCTCTACAGTACAGGCGTTACGTTACGATGTAGCTGCAAAAGTGTAATTACGCCCCAATAAAGGCAACAATTATTTTTTTTATTCATAATGTGCTGGACTGATAGCGACCTAATCTTACAAGTATTTTAGTCAGAAGCGTATCAAGAATGTTTGTTGGTGGGGGTGGGGGAGTCTGATGTCGCTGCTAATACATAGTTTGCAGGGGAAAGTAAAAGGATAGAGACAGAAAGAAGGGTAGCAACTAATTGTGGGAACTCGGCCGTGTACACACGCGTTTGCAACACGTTAACACACCAGTCATGCGTAAACTGTTATCACAGTGTCATTGCAACTATGCATAATCCGTAGACAAATGTGTGTTATTTCGGGGGAGGGGTGGTCAGCCCCCGTAGTTCACCCCCTGGATACGCCCTTGATTTTCGTCCTATGAAATCAATATTTGTAACAACACAGGATATAGGACCTCCCCAGATAAACTGCGTGTGTACGTATGTGTGTAAAGCAATAGCGGTAAGGGTGCTACTAACCGAGATATGTAATACATTATCGCCTCTCCGTGCAAGTCACTCAGCTGGCGTGCAGGGCTTTACTATTATCCTTATTCCTATGGGACATTAATAACCGTTCACCACATTATTTTATTTATGGACAGCGTACTTCAAAGTCTAACGCTTGTTTCTATTGCTGTGTGTGTGTTTTTTTTTTTTTTTTTTTTTTTAATTCGGTAGCAATTTTCCCAGATACGGCAGTCTGAAAAACCCATGTTTGGCCATTTTGAGTGGCACGGAAATGATGTTTCTAATAAACGTAAACGAAATTTTTGAAACTATAGCGACATATTTTGAAGTGTGTGTTCTTTTCGTAGATATACAAATATAATGTTCGTGAAATGTTTTCGTCAAAACAAAAAAAGAATAGTCGTAACTCGCCGCAACGCATTTGAAGCGCAGGTAGGGAGTCCCCTTAACATTTTTTGTCTAAACTCACAATTGGCGCATGGCTATTGATGCATAACATAGTTCATGTGTCTCATAAGCGTGTTTGGAACATAGCACATTGTCACACGGCAGGCGGCAGTCGACGCACGCCACACTCCCCACCGCCTCACATATACAAGCCGTACGCTCATCTAGCTTGCAACAACTGCTTGTTGGCAAAGGAAAGACTATTTAAATTATCTGGTACCGTTACCTGGCCTTGTGAAGCATGCTTCAAGCTGCTTTGAGGTACGTTACCATCTGGAAAGTATTTTTTTGTACAAGTGGGCGGAGGTACGATCATACATTTTACAGTTGTATACACATGTAGTTCAGTTCAAACACACGGCATGCAGTTCAAACAATATAAATGCGAAAGCCGAGTTAGCGGACATGGCACGAGAGCCGTACTGTAGCGTGGTACAGTAAGTAAGTACTTTCTCTTGTATATTGTTAAAAATGTTTCCAGTATGTGTACGCAAAGAAGACACTTCAAACTATGTCCCTATGGTCTATGACGTCTGTTAATTAGAAGACATTATTTCGAAGTTCTTCTAAAGTGCTAAAAACGACTTTTTCACGTTGCTGTAGCTGAGAAAATATCAACCGTAATCGGAAAACGAAATCATAGAAACCTGCATTCGACTTTATCACATACTTTCCACAAATAATATAACAGGGCCATCGCTTGAAGTCCCACTGAAAACTGTTTCTAGGAAAACACTGCACGCTAGTTTAGTACTGTGCGCCTAGAGGCGATGAGGCGAGACGACGGGCGTGTTATGTTCGACTTATATCCTCACCGTTTCCGTGCTTCGAACGTGGGAAAAAAACTAGCGTCCACTAACTTACTACGCGCTTGAAATGCGTTGCAGCGTGTTCGTAAATAAGTTAATTGTACGAAGTTATTAACACGTAAGCCCACAGCGTCAATGTAAGGAAGCAAAATTCACTTCAAACGATGACGGAAAACTAGTTTCAAAGCATGACGTCAATTCTAAAAATTATTTCTGAACCCCTCAAAATGGCTAAAAGCTGTGGGAGATGCAAAGCAAAGTGGCTGACATCTGGTGGTGAACTTCTGAACCTTCGGAATGGTGATACCGACTGCAGACGCTATATTGTAGACGTGTGTAGCGAAGCTATTTAAAGTCTATAAATAAATACTGTGTGGCAATAGTACTGTTCTTTCTTGTAAAAATCAAGTAGTTTTATTAAAAATATGTTTCTATATGTATATAAAGAGCACTGTCGGTAGGTAACAATGTAAAAATATAGTTACGAGTCTTGATTTCTTCATACATCGCAACTTCTGCCAAAGTAATTGTATTCATATTATAAACAGGTCTCTAAACTAATTCTGTATTACCTGTTTATGTTTTCTTTTCCAATTTTCGTTATGTATTGTAGTAAACATGTTGCTTTCATTATAACTGGTTTATTTAGAACTAACGAGGTTAGGCCTAACCTCGTCCATTTACTGAATACTAAATTGTTGAATGATATAGTCGTAGACGTGTCTATGCATTTGTAAACGCTAGAATACAAACTTAGCATGCGTGTCTTATTAAAAAATAATTTTCGGTTTATGTTTATTTTTGAAAAGTAGATTTTTTCCCCTACAAAAAATTTTTACAAAAAATTTTCCGCAGCTACGTTTGCAGAACGTTTCGTAAATATCTAGTAACGTGAAAATTAGAAGCTCTTACTATCCCTTTTTTGTATATAAAGTATTAGTCTACTTGCAATAACGATAATATTAATATATGTTGTAACAACAGCATGAACTAGCCTTCAAGCATTATGTAACCTATAACCATTCTGAACGGACAGTTTTCGTGTGCACAAATTTTAATCAACTTTTTAGTTTTCCAAAAAGATTATATTAATTTATTTTCTTATAAATTGTATTTTCGGCTTAGCGAAGTCGTTTACTGCTACACTCTCTCCATGCGGCTTTATTCCGCGTCGCTTCTAATGCACACTTCAATGAATAATATGGGATATATTAAACAATTTACTACATGATTTGTAATAAATGGTTCGCCGTGTACAATATTGGTTTTATATACATAAATTTAAGCTTACATGTATCCACACAAGCCCTTAAAAATGAAAGTAAACTCGTGTTTCCATTGCCACGCATACGAAAAATACGTTTCTATCACCATTCCGGCCGTCTGCAAGGCGCGATAGTGCTGCTCCTAGCGTTGCTTTGCATCTCCAATATTTCAACCTGTTTTACATGGAAAACAAATCACTGGATTTGTGTAAAACTAGTCCATAAACATACAACGGAGGACGTGAGATACACAATACACGCCCTCTGACGTCACACCGCAGGGGGAGAGTATAGCTACTGTGGGGGAAAAAAAACTTTTTTACAAACATGCTGATTTGTTAGGTGGTGATGGTAGAAATAACAATGTTGTGCACTCGCAGACTTGCACGCAAATGTAACAAATATTAATTTCATTTTGTGGTTAAGATACGCAAATGCAAAATATTTTTTTTTTTTTTTAACTGAAAAAGCGGCAAATTTTAAACAAGTCATTAGTTTTCTTTACAGCTCCGCCTCATTCCAAGTCGTCCATTGGCTTTGCTTAAAACTATTCACCAATTAAAAATGGTGTGGCCACTGAAAGTGTCAGTCTGGCGAGTGATCTACGATACCACTGCACGCCGTCCCAGTTGTCTTGCGGTAGAGGCGATACTACACCAGATGAGCCGGTCAACAACGCCCTTGGCGCCTCGCCTCACTCACACTAACACACGGTCAGTAGGCGGTGAACAAGAACCTTTTAAACGTGGTTACTTTATTCCATTCAGACAATTTATTCCTGTCACTTTATAATATACACTAAGCACCCTCAGTGGCGAAGTTAACAGATAGTACCGTACCAAAGTGAAAGCCTGAGCTCACTATGAAGATATTTGTGTTTATTGTACTTCATGGATACATAGCGAAGCACCAACAGCCGAGAGCAAAATGTTTTGTTTCTGGGAAGAGCTCAATCGCCCAGTATCCTCACGCAAATACGTCTATGTTGGTTGAATTATCAAATCATATGTCATTACCACAAGAATACTTTGCTTGCTAGTGTGATTAGTAAACCCCAAAACTGTGACATTGGAAAAACATTTCTGACTACGAATTAATAGTTTCTGCAACATAGGTAGAAGACAAACTCAAACTAAATTCGTTATTCCACAAGGATTTAATTGTGTTATAGCCTAGAACCGTCATTCACAGAAATACATAACACGTCAACTTAAAACAAATAGGAATTAACATTAAACATACGAAATCCGATTTTTTAAAGTTCCTTTAACTAATTAAATAAGTGAGAATTATCATTAAGCGTACTAAAGCCGATTTTTAAAAGTTCATTTAACTTAGTACTCTACAACCCGGACGAATTAAAATGCGAATAAGAAGCCGCTGCACTTGCGGTAAATCAAAATACTACTATAATATTCAGCAAGTAGGAAGAACTTTTCAAAACACATCAATATAACCGAGTCGCGGCATAATTGCGGAGATTGCCGCACGCTCTCGTCCATCCCAGTTCGCTGCTGACTCATCTATTTATATTTACAGCACATAGGTCGAGGAAAACAGTAATTACTAGGTTCTCTTATAGCTAATTCGAGGCGAGATCCCTACCTTGCAAGGGAAGTTATTTGTGGAGAGAAACTAAGCTCACGCTCTTCACAGCTATCTGAATCTTTTCCAAGGCGCTGATAAGTGTTTCCTCCATAACAATGTGCTTATGTATCTTTGCGTCAGTTGTTAATACAAACATTTTCATGTTACCTTTAAAACAAATGCGCATTTTACCGGTTTCAAAAATAAAACCCTGGGCGACAGTAAAATATGTTAGTTTTATAGCCTATTGGCCTAGTCCCGCCCGTTGAATTTTCCATTTTTAATCAGCAACATTATATTCACACACATGAATATAGGCTATATTTTAGCACTTTGATAAAATTTAAATCCCATCTGCATTAGTTACAAGTTTTTACATTTGCTTTATCCGATGACTTTGAAAAGGCGAGAATATATTTATAATTTAAAAATAATACTTGACTAAATACGTCCTTAATACTGGTAATATGTATTTTACTAGAGCGCGAAAATGATGTACAGGTGTTTACAAACAATACAAAAAAAGAACAGTAATGCCAACTTGGTTTGTGAAGTAATGCCCCAACTTAACAAATGCTGTCGGAATGAATATATAGGTGGTTCACAACAAAGCGAGTAGTTTCGAAGACCATCGTGTTTAGAATAATAATTACAAAATTATATTTATTGTTACCTGAGAAGTAAACTTATGTACACTACAATCTGTAACCTTTGATTGTTGTAAAGGGGACGTTTTTTATACTAAAAAGTGGCGGGAAAATACAAATAATCTGAAAAGAAAAAGGTAACTAGGTTTTCAAAAGGTGCTCATTTTATCCTGAACCACGCATAGACCGTGCTACGTGTTATGAGAAAAGTATAAATATAAGAAATACATATTTAACTACGGAACCACAATTTGGGCAATAATCCCGAACCAAAATGACTATGCGAAAAACACAGTACGACAGAAGCGTACACAAACACGTAACTGCGGCATCACCAAATACTAAGGCTAGGAGGCATAGAAAATAGTCTGGCTTCCGCGTGGAAGACACAAGACTGGATTTCCAAACCCCCAGACATTGACCTTCGTTTAGAGACTGACCCCTTGATGAGTGGGCATGGGACACAATTCAGCGCTAAATATATCAGTTTACAACCGTTGACTTCTACGGAGGGGGAAGTGGCAGTAGTTTTTACCAACTTTCTGAGTCAAAGTTTTTCTCGAGTTACGCATTTCTGAAAAACAATCTCTGACGCAGAAATCTCGTACATTTAATTGCAGAGCAAGATATCACACTTAACAAGTGCACCATTCTGGGGAAATGTTTGCTCATGAAGTAAACTGGTGTTTTATTTATCTACCACAGACTCTTTAAAGAGGGTATGATACATAAACCAACACTACGAACCCAGCTACACTTATTGGAAATGACCAATAAGTTAAAAATATATATATAATAATAAAGTAGGTTTCGCCAACTTTCTGACCAAGTAACTTCCCCGAGTACTACAACATCCGACTCAAAATTCCGCATATATCTGATTGCGGCGCAAGTATTTGGCGCTAAACGGATAGGCCGCTCTGCAAAATATTTGCCCTTCAAGACGGCACAAAATATTATCTAGAATTGCTATTCTTAGTTAATTTTAAAAAAATGCATCCGGTAGTTTTATGAATTTAACAGATTAAGGCCATGAAGTCTTGTTTCCACTTTTTTAGCGATGTTACTTTTTTACGCCTAAACAAGAGCAGGTATCAAAATCTGTTTGGCGGTTTTGTTTCAAATCGTCTTCTCCAAGTTTGCTGATTGTTCCAAGGCAGTAAATAGTATGCACTTAACGAAATTATTATTGACTTTTTAGTCGAAACAGTGTAACTTCTTGTCTCAAAAAAAAAAAAAAAAGCTATCACGCCAAAAACAATTTTAAACCGAACTGCCAAACATATATTTCATATCTGCTCTCGTTTAAGTTTTCAAAAATAAATATCGCAAAAACATTCGAAACATGTTTGCATTGCCTTAATGATTCAATAAGTATATTTTATATATCTGTTATGTAATTTGTACTGAATTGCAATACAGAATTAGGTAAAATTATTATTGGTCCAGCTTATTTATCAAGAATACAATTTCTTGTTTCTAGATAATTGAGCAAATAAAATTACAGGAGAATATATTTTCGCATTTAGTTTCTATTGGAGCTCTACTTACTACGATAGCATGTATTGAAACAATACGAAATATAGTTCAAAGAACATATTTGCTCTACTAGTAGTAGCAGATATAACTGCTGGTCATCACTGCTTCAATACGAAACACTACAGTAACTGTATCAATTAATATTTCAGCAATACATTAATTACTCGGACAAAGTGAGCCGCAGTGGTCGAGGGGTCAGACCTCTCGCCTCCCACCTAAGCGACCTGGGTTCGTTTGATCCCCGGTGACTTCGGCCCCGGATTATTTTCATGTAGTAAAAGTGGCGAACGTTCCCGTTGGCTGGTGTGTTTTCTCGCTGCTCCACACACCTCTCTCCTCACCTCATGCATTCTTCGGGCCGGACGTCGACAGACTTGTCTCGCTAGTCGAGCGGAACACGTGGTGGATTTCAGCACACCAAGTAACACTTGACTTGCTCAGTGAAGTTCACGGACAGCGGCACTCGAAAGACCAACACGGCATAAAAACAGGAGGAATGATTGAAGCAGCATGTCAGCTACGGGTAATTTCCACTACCTGCGGCGACACGAAGCTAGCTAGCTATTTACACGCAGGCCTTGAGTTGCAATTGTAAACAAGAATACTACACACAAGCTGCTAGAGAGGGCTGCACATATACAAGACTGCAAGTAATAACATCCACAGCAATCTACATAGTATTATTCCACTACATGCACTGACATCATAATTCTCCCTATTGCAATTAAGAGAAAGTCGCTGGAACATTAATGCTAAAAATATTTACTGGAATTCTGACGAATTAGAATGCCAAAATAAAAAAAAATAAATCATACAAATGGCGTGACGGATATCTATAAACCGTTTATGACTGCGTACTTTTCCAACTTTGATTTACACGCAATAAAATTAATAAAAATATATAACCGCAATGTTAAAATTTTGTTTGTAATAAAAAGTATTTATGGGTATGTAAAACTCGGATGAAAACTTTAATCCTTTCTCTGAATGTTTTTCCACAAACTGACAACTTACTTACTATTCATTTCCTTCTTTCAGTTTCATAACTTTTCACTCCTAGTTTATATTTCTCTATTTATAGAACACGCAACTTATTTTTAAATTAGGAATACATTCTTGTCATTTCAGAGTAATCATGCAATGCGTTATGTAAAAACTAGCTAATATCGAAGATATATTGTATAAAGTTAAAGCGCTATAATATATTTTAGTAGTTAAAAGGAAAGTACTCTTATGTTTTACGAATGTAAAATTGAAGACGTTGAACGCGAGCCTGCCACAAACTACTGTATTCTCACTGCATACATAAATACAGTAAGTGCTGGAGGTTTGAAGTAGCACAAATGTAGTGCCGCAAGCCAGTATATATGGCTGTGGCAGAGTAGTGACGTCATCAGCGCAGCGACGAGGAAGCGTCTAGGCGACGTCACCAGGTACTCGACGACACGTGACTGGCTACACGTATCTTAGCCCACGTGCTCGCAGCACCTCTCCACTTCCAGGAACAACACGGGACTCTCTCCCCCCTTTCACCCTCTTCCGTTTCACTTTACACCACGCTGTGTGCGCCGTCTCTATATTGCAGAGGTCTCCCCTGACCAACTTTTGAGCATTTACTAGTAACGTCGGTCCAGATTGAAGACAACATTTATCGCACATAATGTGGAATGCGTATCCCTGGTTGCATTTAGAACCAATTAAATAAAGAAAATTAATAACCTACGTTTTTCAAACAAACTAAAAAGTAGACTGCCCTGAAAATTTGTCACTGTGAAATTTCAATAGCTATGAAAAAAACGTGTAATATTTAAAACGGAAAACGCGTTGCATTTGCAACGTATAGGGGCATAGTGGATGCCCGAGTTAGTAATTACCAAAGTCACTGTGCGAGTTCAGCCAACCTCTGCACTCCTTTACAGTTACGTATTGCATACGTACAAAGTTTTCAGTTTTAAATCTGGCAAGTATTTTCATAGGATAAATGTTTTATACTTTTAGCCCGTTAAAAAAAACCTTGGCATGTTATATATATATATATATATATATATATATATATATATATATATATATATATATATTTACATAACTGTGTTCAAAACGTTTAGTTGAAAATCGATTGAAAAACTCAATTGCAAACTTTGCACCAAACAGGCAGACAGATGAGAAAATTAGGTAAAATTGTCGCTTACAGTGAGTCCAACACACCAAAAGGAAGTGATCTTAATAATGACAAAGTTTATTAAAGTGAAACATGGTATACCCGCGTCGCTTTCCATAAACAGCCAATCATAAATAAGGGAGATTTTCGCCAACCCTGAGAGACATCAGTTTCAAGTAGAAGTAGACCGGTGGGTGGATCGGCAAGTAGGCTATGTGATCGCAACAGAGAGAGACGTGCGCAGTTGCGAGCATGTGAGGGAGGACCGTGGAAGAACCTGCAGCTACTGACGGTTGGAGAACATTCGACGGCGAGAAGTCTGCGAGTGATAGGCGTGGTTGTAGTTGGAATGACGGGCAGGTTACCAAATGCGTGACGGCAGAACTGCCTGTTGGTAGTTGCAGTTGGTCACGAAACCGGTGGTGGTTGTCTGTGTCGTCGACAAGTTCAAAATACTGAACTTTTGATTATAACCGACCAATAACATTGCAGCATACGGATAAGTTATGTTTAAGGCGGCCACCTGCCTGCCGTGTAAACAGCGTGCTAGCAGAAGTAATGTATTCTAAGAAATTTCTTGACGTGTTTCTAATGTGCGTATTCACGAGAAGAACAAACATTTCAAACGAGGTAGGTAGTTTCCAAACATCACGTTAGTTAGAAATAACATTTCGGAGCCGTCCAAATAACTAAAAAGGCTTTTACAATCTATTATATCTAAGCAACTACTAACGGGTTTCTTGTAAAACTACGGCAGAAAGGTGTATTTGACTTTAATTAAAACTTTCGACCAATTAAAAGATAGGGTGGGCACTGAAAGTGTCAGTCAGGCGAGTGATCTACGATACCATTGCACGCCATGTCAGTGTCCTGCGGTAGAGGCGATACCGCACCAGATGAGCCGGTGGCTGCGTGCCTCACTCACACAAACATACGGCTATAGGACGCGCTCCTTAATGCAACATCATTATGGTTATATTTATTTTTCCCTCAAACACAAAGCACAATGCCGAGCATAGGGTCCAAGATGATTATCAAGTTCGCCTATTTCAGCCCCCTGCTAGATAACAATGTAATATACAACTGTATATTGTGAAATCAACCATTAATGGCGTTCAATTGAGATAAAATCATAATCTTATATATTTATGAACTATTGTTAGGTTTGTAGACGATACTTGTGAGTGCAGTTTCTTCTTACAAAACAATTTTACCTCTCATAGTTTTTTCATAACGGTGTGACAAAGTCAAAATTTGCGTGTTCTGCTGCCATGCAAATAGTGAAAACCAACTGACCTACTCGAATGCAATAATTCACTGTCATATTACATCCGATGAGCTATGGCTATGCAATAGAGTTTTAAAAAGAACATAACGTAATTTTTTAATTTTTTAAAAAATCGCAAAAGTACGGTACAGGGAAAAAGTTGACAATTCAGAATTTTTTTTAAATACAAAAATAAATAGTTCATGGGATTTAAAAAAAAGTTTTATTACGTAGCCAGTGCCATGTTATTTCACTATGAATATTTCACTTGCGTAGGTCAGTTGGTTTTCACTGTTTGTAAGGCAGCAGAAACATGACAATAATTTGACGCAATTTTACGAGAAAACTACGCGAGCTAAAATTGTTTCGCAAGAGGAAACTGCACTGACAAGTATGGTCTACAAAACTAACACTATTTCATATAAATATAAAAGTATGATGTTATCGCACGAACAGCAAACGCCAATTGTACCAGAGGCCTAATCCCCGGCTTTGAGACTGGGTTCTGCACTTGTCCCTTCGCCATCATCCCAGCGGACGTCAAGGACCAATTACCGCAGTATTAACACTCGCCTAACAGCCGCAGCTATCCCCAGAGACTGTCAACGTACTAATAACAATCTTAACCACGTTGTAAAAAATATATAATAATCAAATACGAAGCAAGTTTTTTTTTTAAGATTTCAAAACTTTGTTCCACACAAAAAAATATTGTGAATCGCGAAACTTCAGTAAACGTTGACAGCTATTCGGCCACTGTAAACATTAAACAAAACATGTGACTGTCGTCGCATTAAACACGGACAACACGGAACATTAGAAGCCTCCAAGAACGGTCAAAATTCACAGACGTCGTGTGAAACACAGTACGAATGCCAACAAACATACATTACGAAAATGCACACACGGTTGTGCTGTAAAGAATTATTCTCCTTGAGAAGGAAAATATATGCTACACAACCGATATTTCGTAATATTGTCTTACCTTTCAAGACGAGATGCGAGGATCAGCTACAAGCCAGACACCTGAAACAATACAAGCTTTTATTTGACAGTGTCTCTAACAACATGAGTAATAAATGAGCTAATACTGACATACATCAACAGTCGCCTATAACAAGGGAACATGTTGAAAATATTTAATATAAAAAATTATGTAACAGCATCTACAACTCTGTATTTAATTTGCTTCACAACAGCTCTTTCACACAATATCGAGTGATGTTCCACTTTAAGGCCATATTCCATCATTTCTACTACTGCTTTTACGATATTTTTTTTTAAAAACCTAAACTACAGCATACATCGAAAAACGGATGCATAGTTTTTTTTTCAAAAGCAGCGTATATAATGGGTTAATTATTTTTTAAAAAATAAAATACACAATGGTTTCAGCTAATTACGTAATTAAAGAAATTCCCATTAACTAACTAATTAGACAAATCTATGTAATTTTTATCTAGAAAAATTTAACTACATGGTAAAACAACTGTCAACAAAACAGTTTTCCGATATCTGATTTCGTTCACGATTTAAAAATAATCATCGCGAAAGCAGTGTAAATTATGGATAATGGCCGTAACTAATAATAGGGTTGCTCGATTTTTCTGTTGATCGCGTGTTGCCTACATATCAGGGCTTTACATTTTCAACGTCCATTTTCTCTCAAACTGTATATTGAGGGTGTTGTGACAAAGCGACCTCTTTTAATCACTGCAGCCTCCTGCAACAAACTGTGTCATTTAATAGCAGAAATGAAATGGTAAACCATTTTACACCACAAAAAGACCTGACAACTCCATTCTGAAAATTAAATGTGTCCGAAACTATGTTCCCACAAATTACAGATTTTATTAAAATTGCACCTTGTAACTCATTATGTAATCCTCAATACTTTCGGTTATTTTAATAACGTTGCTTCCATGATAGCTTTCAACCACGATGCGCCAGCCAAAACTTCACAATACATACTTGACCTCATTTTAAGAAGGAATCATCTTCGGAAAGTTTGTAACATACTTCACGAACACCCGAACAGTTTAATATTTGTTAAGTAATACAAAGCCTCCAATGCTCTGCGGCGCATTTAAAGAAACATGCGGGCTGGCCCACACATGCATATACAGGGTGAGGCACAGTGTTCATAGCAATAGCACGCAAACATTTCAGACAGAAGATTCGGTGTTCGAGAAGGCCTTCATACTGGGCCACCCTTCTTTATATCGGTGGAGGCGCTGAAGCTACATCAAGGTCAACTCAAATTTGTTAAATGGAATCATGTATCTTTTATACGATGACATTAGTACTGATTTGACGACGAATTCAGCGACCTACAACACAAGGTCATTTAGTCACGCACTCAAAGGATCCACTAACCTTGGTTTGTGTCTACCTACAGCTCGAAGTGACGACCCTCGACATGTAAGCACTTGGTAATTCGCTGATGAAAAGACCGTCGAACGTCAGCCAACATTTGTGATGTAATTTCGGTACATGCTCGGCGTATTCTTTCTATCATGTCGTTAGGCGTGGTAGGTGCTACCGCCATTGCATATTCTGTGACAACAAAACCTCATAAAAGTAATCTAGTGGTGTTAGATCTGGCGAACGAGGTGGCCAAGCTACAGAGCCGCCTCGTCCTATATAGCTGTTTTAAAATAAACTTACGACATACATGGAGGACTTGAAATGTGTACACACGTACGCAATGTTCGCTGGATGTTACTCCTAAGCAGACATCACACGCTGAACAGTTTTGAAACAATCTAGTAACATAATGGCCGAAGCACGGGGCATCACTCGACCACCTGGGCAGTCGTTGCAGAGGGTTCGTAAATGTTTTTTTTTTTTACGATAATACTCCACTTGTGCCAAATGTGTAATACATAGAAATCAAACACACTCAGGAAAAGGTAAGAATGTGACGGCTAAGAAAAAAATACGTTGTAAGGCTGCCGTACTTCATTACGTACAAACCTATGTGTATAAAACTCGTTATCGTGCACTGGACTTTACTTCAGTCTTTCCACAAAGTTACCACTGAAATCTCATAGTTAAAATAGATCGGCTGGAATGTTGCAGGTTAGTTCATCACTTGGCTCGTTGAGGCGATACGACATAAGATGCTCGCTTCATGGTCGCTCTAACAAGCTCCGTCACTTCTGAACCTCTGAAGCGCAGGTAGGCGATGCCCTTAAGACGTTATCATCCTATTTAATTAAAATTGTGTTCTACTCTCCTAAACGCATGTGTATTTACCCACTATCGAAATAATTCCGAATTAGTTTGTGGTTAGTAATAAATCCCATATATGGATGGTGAAGAATGAAAACCTTTTATGTCAAATTTTTTGTTAATTTCACAGGAAAGAGAAAAAAACTGTTTATTTTTTATGGAGCACATCCACAGCTGTAATCTTGATATATATTTAGTTAAATTTTTATTTACTATGTTCACTATGTCAAACATACTTTGTCAAATTTTCCGTGCAGTAACATTAAAAAAGGCTGAAAATTGACATAGAAGGTTTCCATTCTTCACCATCGATATGCTCTCTGTGTGATATTAAAACTCCGGCGCATGTTGTGTTGAACTGACAGTACGGACAATCCCTGCATGTCATGTTTACTGTACAGAGGCAAGCAACAGCGAGCAGGCGAAAGTTGATATCTGGGCGACCACGAGTCTCCCTGCCGCGCCGTGCTGCAGAATGACAACCAGGCTGCAGGTGAAACGTCATTATTCAGACACTACGTGCCGTAGTGACTAAGTTCTCTTTATCTAGTACGCGGAGCCAATACAACACCACAGTGTAGGTCTGAAACCCGTCAAGACTACTCACCGTATTGTAAGCACTTTCAAATAACACTTTGTCTAGAACTCTTCTTTAATATTTTACATTTATTAAACGAAATTAACAATATAAAGTAATACCTCTTATTAAAATACGTGTAAGCTTTGAAACGAATAATGTGAGGGACGTGCAGCAATAAATATGTAACTGATGCAAGAATAGCTCAGCTAAGTCAATTATACAACAGTTCATATCATTGGCAGTGCTATAAAATTGTTTCTTCTCAACTACAGCTATTATCTACACATACGTATAATCTGTTCAATTTAAGCTGAACACTCTACAATATTTTAATATCAAACAACTGTATTTTATTTGAGCCCAGTATACTAAAGATGACTGCAAAATTGCTGAAAGACAAATATAAGAAGTACTCACTTTACTGTGAACAGTCTGTACTATTAACAATTGCATGCGCCCCGCGTTTTTCGTTTTAAATATTACAAGTATTTTTACATGAGAAACGATTTCATACATTTTAGTCCTGTGTGTGTGAAATTCTGCAATCGATTTTAAACAAGGATACTTTTTTTACAAAACAGGTATAACTATCAGAATATTTCATCGTCGTCCAGTTCTGAAATATGTGTAAAGTTTCGAGTACGCAGCTCATATGGAAGACAGTTTACTATTCACGGCAAAATTAGTTAACGAACAATAAACAGACAAGAAAGGAAATTAATAAAAGCGTAGTTAAATTCGATCACGACCACAGCATAAACACGAGTTCGGTGAAATCTAAATACAGATATATTAACAAATGTTGTATTAACAAGCGAAGAAAACATACAAATCGGTAGAAAATAAATTAAGAAAGGTCGTAGTTAAGGGGCCAGGAATTAACAATGGAAAATAACTAAATAAATACTTCGCATTTTGAAAATGTTGTATCGCAGAATATAACAAAACAAGAGCAGAGCCACAAAATGTCTTATCAATCTCAAAAATTTACTAATTGTAATTAAAGACATGGACTAATTTTTTTTTTTTTTTTTTAGAATTTTAAACTATTATGTTTTATTTAAGGACTCGTTTTGTGTGTCATGTGTTTATTATTTACAAGTTGAATATAAGTTCTGGTCGTTACAAAGACTAGTACACTACGAATATAAACGTGGGAAGTGTAGTTAAACTGGATGTTCACAGCCGAGATGGAAGCCAATAGACAGCCAGCTCGAGACTGAATGCACTGGAAAAAGCTTTGTGAACACTGCAAAATACTTTGTCATTATGGAGCTCATCAAATTTCTTTTGTGGTGACCACATAGTTTTTTGATGTCCCAAGTAAAGTTTTGAAGGTACAGTAACAACTACAAAGAATTGGAGAAGTCCATACTGAGGAAATATTTCGAGACCTTCACAAAGCAGTTTATTCCTGTATGGTAGACGTAGCCTCTCAGTCATTGAGTACAATGGCACAGGGAAGTCCTGACACTAAACTTGTGCAACTTTACTGTTCTGTTATATGAATGATATAAAACTGCTCGAGATGATTTATCGCGGGGAAAATATGACTGTTGTGTTTCAAGGTACGTTCAGCTGTCGCTAGTAGGTGTAGCTGTGAAGGCCGGGAGACGCGACGACATTGGCAGTAGCTATATAGTGGAGTGATGTGCAAGGTGCGACCACTTACTTTCCCCAGAGCGTAGTCGCGTCACTTTCTACTGTAGCAGCCGCCAGGCGCTCACTTTCTTACACTTCCATGGCCCTCTTACCACAACGACCGCACGAAGTTAACGTTCCTGAGCTAGCACAAGTCCTTGTATATTGTACAGCAGGGTTCTGCCAGTGTATGTGTATATGTGCATGTGTGTATGTGTGTATATGTATGTGTGTATGTACGTACGTACGTGCATATATATATATATATATATATACACATATGGTGGAAAGTAAATCGCGGAAAAGCTCGCGGGTACACGTAGTCAGACCTAAATCAAGAATAATTGGTATAGGAGCCACCCCTCTATTGTCAAAAGTATGGGCGTAATACCACCGTGAAAGTTGTGTTAATGAACGTGTTGAGTGACGATAATTCAACAATCACCACAAATGAAACGCTGTACTTCTGGACTCAATTCAGATGAATGACGACACATATGCAAGGAATAAAGCGTGAACACCAATTAATGCGTTGGAAACACGGAGTAGCCTCTGTTATTATGCATGTATTTCTGTACATGTACGCCTGTAGCAGCCCATCCTAATGAATAAAGAATCGTAACGACAAACGTAACAATAAAGGTGCACTTGTCCGAACACGCTCTGACGAACCGTTTCTGAGATACAGGCATTCAAAAGTCGTAGCGTTGTGTCAATGCCTGCATTGTAGGCAACCCGTGTAGCACGTTCATTAAAGAGACCAAAGCTCCCGCGCGAACCTCGCCTTGCAGACAGTGTGGCCGGGCAGACAGACGTGCGGAAGAGCCACGCCACGTCGTCGCGGTCAGTGGCGTGCGAGCGGAAGCTAGAGAGAGGGTCGCGCGCCACTGCCTGCCTGCGCAACACGCCATGTCTCTCATAACGGTTCCCGCCTCGCCTGCACTCCTGCCAACCTAGTACAGTAGTCGTATCTACAACCACGCAGTTCCTTCAACTCTTCACATGGAGACAGTGTCGTCAGGTAATTAGAGGATACAGAATGCAGCACGTGAATGTCACTGTAACTAAGCAGAACATACTTTTGGTAAAAGGTCGCGAGGCCATTAGTTCACAAGATAGGTACAAAATACCAGTAAGCGGGAATGTAGGGAAGGTTATTCACACTACCATGTCTTCTTTCTCGTAAACAAAGGATCTGACGACATTTTATCAACGAGTACTCTCTTAGATCCACGTGGTGCAGTCCGTATCCACCAATTACCTTAACCTTTACTTTCAATAAGTTGTTTCTTTTTCCCTCAAATAAAAATTGTCTCGTAAACTAAGGGCATCTACCACTTTTTACCAAAGAGTATTTACTACGTAGTTTATTATGTAATTGATGTTTCAGAAATACTTTTACAAAGTTAGAATGTGGGTTCCCAAAAAAAATCATACAAACAGCGTAAAACGGGGTGAGATTATGCCAAGTCAGTGTGAGATAGTGACAACCAAATTATACATAAAATAGTACACACTTTTCTATTTGTAAATTCTTTTTTAGCAGACATGATTTATTCTCCAGGACTAAGCCCACGTAAGTACACATTTTTTATTAACTTATCTGTAGACAAACACATAAAATTAGGTCGTCACAGTCTCACCTCACTTGGCATAATCTCACCCCGTTTTACGGTAGGCCCCGAAATTCTTAGATTGTGAACTTTTCATGGAAGTTTATTTAAATGTGTTGCAAGATAACTAGTTATGAAAGTAATATTGATAGATAATTGAATGATCTGAATGGAAACAAGTATGTTGATGTCCTCATTTGTACTCTCTATGGTGGATGTGGGAGTATTTGACAGGATACGACATACATTATCCGACGCGTGTAGTTCAATATGTGTGAGGAAGTAAGAGGATTTCATTTAAAACATGTGAGTTTCTGATATTATCATCGGTGGAACTGTCAAACTCAGAAGCTCACAGTAAATGTTAAATGTTTGAAGTGACGCCCTCTTGCTTCCTCACACATATAGGCCTACACACGTCGGATCATGTATGTCGCATCTTGTCAAATACTCCCACATCCGCCATAGAGAATACAAATTAGGGCATCAGCATACTTGTTTTCATAATATTATTCATTTCTCTCAACATTAATTTTACTGCCGGTTACACTAGCAACACACTGAAATAAATTTGCTTTAATAACTAAACACTAAAAATTTCCGGGCCTATGTTTATATGAACATTTTCCCTTTGTTTTGGTGTACGGAACCCACCTTCCAAGTCTGTAAAAGTGTATTCCAGGAAAAAAACTGTATATCAGACTCACTTGGCGCATACCGTATCAACGAATTACCCGACAACCTGGTTTTGTTGGCGTTGCTAATGGTAATTCTTATGATTTTTATGGTCAATAGCTGTGAAAGCCTCCGTTGTTATTCTCTTAATAGCGGGCGAGGAAGTGGTACACAATATATAAAATGCTTAATAAGTAACTTAAAAATCGCCGGTTCTTCCATACCGAAATGCGAAAATCAGAGGTAAGCAAACCCAGAAACAAATTAAGCCAACTTTCTAAGCAAAACAAATTTTAAGTCATGTTTCTACAGTACAATCTCAGATACCGAAGTTACGTTACTAAATATGTACTCCTATAGTTGGGAAATATTATTCCCTACGATAGTTTTTTTTCTGCAATGAGTTCCATAAACCAGTACATGTCAATCGACGTGTATGTACCAGGCGCTCTGAAGACACAAAGTCGACAAGGCTGACCTACATTCCATCACGCAGTATTGCAAATGAAAACTTTCTAAAACCGGTATCCCACAGCACTCGATACAGAATGAGCCTGTGCAAGGTCTGCAACACCAGCTGTTTATCGGTTCAAGTTCTCCAGGGAGTGTCTGTTAACACGTGAGCGAATTGCAACCGTAGGTAAAATGTTCATGCTACTGGATTGTACACTGAATCCTCGAAATGTTTGTCCCTAAACATGGTGTTTGGTAATAAGACCAGTCGTATTTTCTGTCCAGGTCCATATCAACTCTCGCGACTGACGAGTCGTACTGAAGTTTCGCCAGCGTTCCACGTGACTCTTGAAAGAGCCAAAAAATGTGTCACCGTCTTGATTAAATTCCTACACTATGAAATTTATTTATAAGGCTTTCCTTTGTACTTCTACAAACATATGTAAAAGTACAAGGATTCTCCTGTACCTAGCATGGATAACGAGCTTCTGTGGAGGGGGAAGGGGGGTTGAGCCTAGGGTTCTAAATTTTACACGAAAATTGGCGAAAGGGGAAAAAAAATCAGGTTTCTTACCCAATTTTCTGTAAAAATTAGAAAAAAAACTCTTCAAAAACATTGTGAAATTTTACTACACCTGTGATGGCTACATAATGTATAGTAACTTATATAAGGTAATTAAAATAAGGAGAAAAGCGGAGAACTGGCCTGAGTCATTCAGATATGAACGCTTACTTCCTGGCAAGGTGCATGCATGTGAAAAGAAGGCAGACATAAGTTTACAGTTTTAAGGAACTACAGAAGCATCACATCACTGTAATTTAAGTAATTTGTTAACTTGTTTACTAGTAATCAGGCGAGGCGCACACACACACACACACACACAAGCCATCATAGAATTGGAAGTTTCATAAGAAGAAAACGGCCAATCATAAAGTTAATAAACGTAAAACAACAGCGAAGATACACCAGCAAGATACTTGATAACTATTTTAGTATGTTACTTGTGAATTTGAACAGCAAAGTGTTTTTTTTTTTTGCTGTAATCGAAACTGTTATTCTGGCAGAAATTGTATGTTGTGTATGAGTATGTTGTGTATCCGAACTATTTCTGGTTAATTCATGTGCACATTATTTATTTTACTGTACCAAGTTGTATGCCGTTATTTATTTAACGTTCTGTTACATTTGCTGATTAATTCATTTTCATGGTACTCGTGTTTCATTCATTTGTGGCGTGGGAATAAGAACGATAAGGTACTCACATTCGAATGTAGTGTAACTTTAGAGTAAACGATTGAAACTGGATACGAGTATAGCATAGATAGTTCGGCATAACACTAACATTCAACCTGCGTAAAAAAATGCTACACATAACTACGTATAACTCAACATTAAGACGCTTGTCTACCTAGAGCTATTTTCCGCGTTGGAGGCAAAGAAGCGAGGGAGCGATTAGGACGACACAGGCACGCGCATCAAGGCCCCATCGCAGCTACATGCAGGGCTCTCAACTGGCATGTAGTGTTTTCGTCATGCTGCGTGTACCTATGGGATTTTAAGCAGCGACCCTATAATTATTTTAGTGGCAAGTTTTAAGGAAACTCCAATGCAGGGCCATATTCTAGTCTCGCAGACATTCGTCCACAATATGAGGCACGGCAGTCTGAAAATGCCGTTTTCGGCCATGTTGAAGGGCTTAAAAATGCTGTTTGCAACACACACGATGTGTTGAAAGTTGTATTCCACCCTGGTCTGAAATGTTATTTATTTTCGTGCGAAACCCACGTGAGAACACGTGGAATATAGTTTGTTTATGAGACGTGTATTTCGAACACACTGCGGCACAGTTTTGAGAGGCAGGTAGACAGGCGCCTTAAACAACTGTGCCTTTTTCGCACATTACCATTTTCGTTGGGGGTTTTATTATTTTTTCGTCTGTCTTTTTTAATGTGTCGTCCTTCTCCAGTCGACTATATTCCACTTAGGAATTAATTTTGTGTTGTTTATATCTGCTCTTGCCTTTGTGTCGTCTTCTGAGATAGGACTTAATTCCTTTTAGGAATTATCTGTATGTTTCACGTCGACTACAGCTTAATGGCTTTTCTTACTTGTTTTTTGTTTGTTTTATTATAGGTTTTTCTGCAACACTGCAACATTCATTCGCCCGCAATGGCGCATGCCCAAAAAAATTTTTGTGCTCATAATACAAACCCAATGCAAGAATCGCTCAAAGATCACAACAGTTACACAGTTTTTTTTTTTTTGTATTTTTGGCTGTGTAGTTTCGTGAATTTCGTATTTAAATATAATGATACTTAAAACCCGAATGAAATCGACCTCTCTGTATATCATACACATTAAAACTTTCAATTAATGATATTATTTAGATACCTACTGATTTATAATACAATTAAGTACGCACCACTTTCAATTCTGCAAGTGACATTTTTTGTAGAGCAGCGCGCACCAGCAAGCTAAACGTAACAACCCACGTGGCGAGAGGAGATGCTTGAGCAACTAACATGGCCTTGCACTCTGCACTTGACCCTTATATATGACACAAAGTCTAACAACTGGTCCACGTCTCTGCGCTACTGATTTTAGCTCTGCCGACATAGGCTAATCACGGTCAAGTTAGCACTTTTCAAGGCCCTGTAACCTCCTCACCTCTTGTTGGTACAGGCGACATCTCAAGACTAGGAACAATATTTTATGGTTTTAATTTTTAAGTAAATTTCGTCTTTAGAATTTTACATTTTAGTGCTATGGTTTTTATTTTTGTTAACATTATTTGTGGTTTATACAATGCATACCTAACAAAATATAGTTAAACTTTAACAAAACTTTTGCAAAGCTATATTATTTATAGTAAGCATCTTACAAAATAATAAAGACTGATGAATATAACTAAAAATAAACACGACAGGCCTAGCTCTGTTCTTTCATTTCAAATTGGGAATTTTTAAAATTTCCGACAATATAAATTCTTTCAATTAGTACACTAAAAAATAAGTTTTCATATCATATTTAATCTTATCGCTACTCATGACAAATAACAGCTGTATATAACACCCAACTGTAATTTTTACAATCAAAAATTTTATTCACTGCCAAAATGTTTAACACTCTTACGTATGTGGTCGACTATTAGCAAAACGTACTTTGAATTTATTTTTGCCAAGCTGCAGCAGTGATTTAAAAGTTACGTTGAGTTAACTGGCTGCACTCTGATAAAACATATAGTACACAGTATGATGATTGTTTCGTATGCTTACTGATAACTGCTGTGCATAAAAATGAAGTAAAGAACATGTTTTGGTATACCAAATTTTGGGTCATTTAAGTCTTAAATCGATAAATTTAATATCGTCTAAAATGCCTATAAGAAGGAACAAAATTACTGTTCTTGTATGTGTTCGCTGTAAAACGAATTCAACTTCAGCGGGCTGTCAAACATTGCAAAATGTTTTCTGGTGTTTTATTTCTTTTGAAGCTTTGTTGACAAAAATTTACTGTTCTGACCATCATCTCGATGGTGAAGATGCAAGAACATGTATCATCAAATCACTCTAGTCATTCCGGTATAAACAAAAAATTTTTTAAAAAAATTACTACAGTTCTTATAGTTACAATACTATATAATTACCATACCTATAATATATTTTTAAAAATTTGATTTACACTAATTGCTGTACTGGCAATATATCTTCGAAAAAGTTTTTCATTAGTTATACTGAAGAGTTGCTGATTTGGAGATGTGTTTTTGCATCTGCACCATAGATATTGCGGATGCAGGTTCAAATCGCAAGCAGCCCATGCACGATTCTACGTCTACTCATGTGGACGTACGTGAGCGCAATATGTGACTTTCTGTGCGTTATGTTGCCACACAGTGCGCGTAAAAAGTCAGAGAACATTTTGCTGCACACATATTCGTCTCCAATTCAGGCCATGATTCGCGCGTGGCTGTGCTTACCAGACAGCCATATCTGGACATGCTGTATAGTCGCCTCAATAGCAACAATAATGTATTCCTCCTACGCAGGAGATGTCTACAACTGCCAAAGCTATTTCTCTTAGTGCAGAAATTATCAATAGCAAAAGCACGTATCACGCGCACACACACGTCGAATAAGCTATATATCTATTAAAAACATTTGTCCATGGGAAAAAAAATTAATGGCAACTACAGATTTTCATAACGGTTAAAACTATAATTTTAAAATGTATGTGATAGGTAGAGTATAGTGACGTGTTCACGACGTACACGTGAAAAAATTTCATAATTTTATATTTGTACGGCATAGTGTTCGTTTTATAGATGTTACTTGTGACTTCATTTTAGACTTGTAAATATTTTAGCTTTCACAGTTTTTTCCTTACAGCACGCCAAGGTCAGAATTTGTAAGTTACGGGAACACAGTAACAACAAAAACTAAGTGACTTACTCGAATGAAATAATTTACACTGGAATTATATTATTTTAAACCATATGCTATAAGATTTAAAAACACACAATTAAAATCCTTTGCACTTTTAATAAAAACCTAAAAATATGACACTTTACTTCATTTATGGCAATTTTTATGAAATACGAAAATACTTTGAAGTGTGATTTACTTGGTTTTTGTTATTACTATGTTTCTGTAACTTACAAATTCTGAATTTGACATGACGCTATGTGAAGACTATGAGAGCTAAAAAAATTTTACAAGTGGAAAATGTAGTCTATAAAACGAACACTATGCAGTGCAAATAAAAAATTATGTGTTTTTGCCACGTGAACGCCTTAAGGCGCCCGCCTGGTGGCCGTGTGTTAGTGTGAGTGAGGCACTACTCCAAGTAGGCCAGTCAAAATAAGGTTTTTTCCAGGAATTAATTCCGAGAAAGCTGGAAATTGTTTTAATACCTCCCTTTGGTCCTAAATACTTGTAATCTGAGTTTGCACCCTCCTAGGAGGCGAGCTTAACTTTTGGCGGACATTTATTGCACTTTTTGTAGATTTTAGCTTGTAACTCAAAAACGATGCGTCGGACAGAAAATATTGCTCAGTTTAAAATTAAAGAAGCTTAAATTTTACGTCGAATGAGTATATAAAACATTGAATTGGGATGAGAGGCATAGCTGAAATCAAAAGTTAGAAATCGGTAAATATTCGTAATTCGGTACAAACTTGCGTTTTGGGACGTTTCAAAGTCACATATCTTTGAAACAAATTATCTTATTGAAAAAATATTTACAAGCAATGTTATAGAGTAGGAAATAAATATTTAATAAAAATAATTACTTTATTAATAAGTTGAAATAATCACTGTTTTTAATGATTTAGGAGAAATACAGAAGTAATAAATGGATGTTCTCTTATGTTTCAGATGAGTTAACCATCTATTACAGACATGGATGACCCGGAATGTTTGATTTGTGACGAACCGTTGCATGGTGAGCCCTCAACTACAGTAATAGAACGAGGTATCGAAACTCTGATAAAGAGAAGTAAAGAAAAGGAAGACCAGAAGCATCTTCGTCTACAAGGTCTCACTACAGTTGACGTTCATGAAAGGTGTAGGAAGATATATTCTAAGGAGAAGAGAACTGTCAATGAAAATCCTACTAACCGTAGACAGAGGGTAGCGACGTTTGATTTCAGGAAGAGATGTGTG
>PNEQ01034509.1:0-27336 GCA_003012365.1 Medauroidea extradentata
ACTAGCTATGTACCTAACAACCCTGCCAGTGTGTTTGAACTGACTACACCCGGCTACAGTGGCTGGCCTGGAGACGACATGGGTTCATTCTCACTACCTCTGCTAGATCTGGACCCGCTGCCATCTCTGTTCCCCTTCAGCCCTTGTACGCCATCTCGCAAGTATGTACATGCTATATATGCTAGATTGACGCTCGTCTAAAGCCTAAACCTTCATCTTTTTTGTTCGCGAAAATGAACCTCAAGTGTGTATATGTAAAGGAACTAGCTATTTGTGTTCTTGTCAAAAGTAAATTATAACATTTAAAAGTACAAACACTGTCGGTATTAGGTAATATGCATAATCAGGTAATAGTTCCTCAGTAGCTGCTTTCTTCCGGCTAGATGCTGTTTATTTTAATTGATAGTATTTAGTAATTTTAAGCTATGTTGATGAAAAGGAGTAGTGTGTGTAAGAAAAACGATATGTTTTTAATTGACTTTTACAATACAGATAACGGGAAATGTTACTATTCTACACTCGCTAGTACTCGAGTCCCTGTATGCTACAGTCGAGTGTGTTCTCCTGGTACTGGGCAGATGCTCGTGTGTAGCAGGCTTTAAGCTATGAAGCCGTGTTCATTTCGAGCTTAGTTCTACCTAATTTGTCTGCTCTATGGTCTTACGTGAATTTATAGAAATGACGTCACGGGAGACTTATGAACGATTCCTGCAGTGTTAATGTTGTAAAGTGAATAGTTTTTACAGACATTCGCAGTTGCAAGCGAATCTTGCCGAGTTTTCTAAATACCCGACAATAAAACTAAAAGCAAACCAAGGCTATGCATTATCAATTGTTGTCAACACACATTACCTAAGGATCACAACATTCCGGAAGGAATATATTTGTATCCAAGACAACAAGAAAATAAAAAAATTAGAATAATAACAGAACGCATTAAAAACATCATGTAGTCATTTTATCAAGTAAGTCTACACAAATTAATTACACGCAAGAAAAATATATAATAATAAGCATTTTTTAAAAGTAAAGTGAACTGAAAAGAAAAAAAATTAAATTTAAATTACATTCGTCATAAAATGTACATACAGTAGGTATATTCTTGGTTCAAAAATACGCTATCTTGGTACCTCATCATCGTAATATAGACGTACGTAGATAGGTAAGTTCTAGGGACGTATATAAACATAGATCTTGTGTGTGTGTGTGTATATACATATATATATATATATATATATATATATACACACACACATTTTGTATGTATCTATATTTGTATACGTCCCCATACCTAACATATCTACGCACGCCTATGTTATGATTATGAGTTACCAAGAGGGGGGTTATTCATAACCTAGAATATACCTATAAGCCCTACATAAATGACAAATCTAAATTAAATTCATTTGATAATTTATTGTCTACGTTTTTTTAAAGCGTGTCGAACTTTTTTCTTTTAATTTATTTTCACTTTTTATCCTAAATCTTTGGAACTTATTTATTTATTTTTTTGTATCAGTTTCGAGCTTTTTCAACGGACCGTTTTCGTTGTTTTCATTTGTTTTTACTATCTTAATATTGATTTTCATGTCGTTCCTATGATACTGGAGGAAATGTTGGTCCACCCTCTCAGAGATTGCAGAATAGAAGGGTAAGGCATTTAATTAAACTGGGTACGTTAGCGATAGTGCATGTTTGCCAACCCTGTCATTCAGCTCCTAAGCACATACCCCACCTAAATATAGCTTGTAATAAACATAAATTTTGCTTTTTAATTCACGTATTTGTATTAATATATGTGTAATATAATAACATAACATTGCATCGTCACCGAATTTACATAAGTATGCCACAATTTCAGCTGAATCTGATACCAGCGAGTGGTTGAAAAATGGTTTACAAATTTTGAAACGGACATCTTACATACATACGAACATTGCAAGTTAAATAAAAGCTTATAAATATAACAATAAAATAAAACAGCAAAATCGTTGATCTCGTCTATTTTGGTGCTATTTCCCTCACACTTAATTGTGTTGCCTTATTTTATTGTTGTTTTTGTTTGTCGCCTTTTTTTTAATACGGCTGTATTCCGTTTCGGAATTGTATGTATCTTATATGTATCTTGAAAACAGAAAACAATGGCACTTCTCTCTATATATCTTTATTTGCTTTTTTTTGTTTAAATGCGTGTTTCTTTCTGCACTTTGGCAACATTGCTCGCAATGACGTATGTGTATGTAAACAGTTCACATGCACTAAACATGGTAACTTCAGCATATTTTTTGCTGCCCACCCTATCAAGAACAACGATTAAAATATATTGTTTTGTTGTGGTATCTGATGACGACATTCTCGAATATAATACTCTGTATAAGCTAGTGTATTGCCCACATAGCTATGCTCATATCAGAAAGCAGTGCACGTATACAAATTAATAGAACGGGAAAAAGAAGGGACAAAAATGGCAATAAATAACTGATATTACCTTAAGTAGTCTGTACCTTCAAACTTAGCTCTGCCTTGTTTGATTTAAATTCCCGTAGCTTAGTTGAATGTTTTTGGCTTTCTGAACCAAAAATATATATATTATCATCACATTAAACTCATTAGGGACATAAAATTTGCATTATAAATTCGCGAACAGCCAGAAGTCTCTGGCCTATAGTCACCGGAACAGACTTCGAAACATCATTGGCTCCTGGCTTTCGCATCTTAGTATGTCCGCATTACATGTTAGTGGGAATTAAACAGTTGGTCTTATATCATTGGTATGATGAAGTCCTTGTGGCTCGCTACACTGTCAGCCAACACCAGAAGTCATATGAGCACACAGGAACTTGGAGTGCAGACATGTATGTTACATGTGTCTAATAATTGTCAAGCTACCACTGGCTGTATTTTATCCTAATCACCTGGAAGGTCATAGAGTACATACAAGAGTATAGAACTGTCTGGCAGAATATAATCTGAGTCATAAATACTGTAAGATTGTTGCGTGCGCAATGTCAATACTTGTTAAGGGTCCTGTCTAGCTTGCATGCAATACACCATGTTTAAATAGTACATCTACGCAGCTTCCTTTTTTTCCTTATTTAAAGAAAACTACTTTTGTTCGTATCCAGTATTAGACCTAATAGCACTCCATGTCTTCGTCCACCTCCTTGCTGATATTCCTACATCTCGCCTACGTCTGCTTTGGTATTTGAGGATATTTTGAGGGACCATCATTCGAAGTACACGGTCTTTCTTACATTTTCTATAGTTCTGAATTGTATTCGCTGTAAAATGTTTTTTGTAAAACTTACAAGGCATTTATTTGTACTCTGATGACACGGGTTATAATAACACAAAGTGTACATAATACAAGTAATGAAATTACTGTAGTTGCAAAATGCAAGAAACAACCAATAGTGAAGTTAACACGTACCAACGATGATATAGACACGATATTGTCCTACCCATTACTGTCATTTTACACACATACGTAAAAATTTTCCAGAAAAACAACTTGTGTTCCAGGGAAACCTTGAATGTGCCTATACTAAACTTTCATATGCATTTGGTGAAGATACACCATACTGGTTACTGCCACAACAATTCCTACTGCCATATCACCAGACAAGGCCCATCAGGTTACTTTTTACGCATAAGTAATTTCAAAATACTTGAACACAACACTATTTCACTCAAACTTAGCAAACTCACGAGTTCAGTGTCAATAAATATGTACACTGCACAGGCACAAGAATGCAGTCACAAGACCCTTGAAGCCTTGAATAGAGAAGGTTGTTAGCAGCTCGAGACCAGAGAAGGAATAGGCCGACAAACACATCACACCGGGTCGCATGGCCAGGGATTGAGGAAGGATGGGGCAAGGAAGGGGAAACAATAAACAGGAAACTATAGCACTTACAGCATTGAGAAACTACAGGGCCGCGACTGGAGTCCGCCGAAAGTTCCACAACAACCCACCGAGCACCACAGTCGTCAAAATGATCTTAGACGCCACAAATTCAATCACCTCTCCTAAACGAAGTGTGTACATCCAATATGTATTAGGAAACGGTCTACGGGCTAAATTCTTGAACACACGTTCAAAGACACGTAAACAAGCTGCTGAATAAAGCCAAATGACTCAATGTACCAGCAGATGATCAAACTAGTTTCATCAAAAAGCATCGTAATGTTTGAGACGATTCGTTAAGGGCGCGGTCTACAGCAATTTTCACCGCCATTTTTTATTTGTACCAGATATTTTTTTCTTATTTTAGACACAAAATGTGACTAAATTTGACTCTTGTGAAATTTTTTTATCTCTCATAGTTTTCGCGTAATGGCTTGTTAAAGTAATATTTTGCATGTTTCGGTTTTAACGACTACACTAAAGTCAACTGATATACAAACTCAAAAAAATCACAGTGGATAAAGACACTGCAGGTTACAATGACATGCTCATGAAATTTAAGAATAAAAATTATTTAAATTTTAAAAAATTGCTGAAACTGAAAATAAAAATTTAAACAGTTCAATATTTTTTTAAAGTACAAATAATGTTTATTATTTAATTTTATGAGCATGTCATTGTAGCCTGTAATGTCTTTATCCACTGTGATTTTTTTGAGTTTGGTATATCAGTTGGTTTTAGTGTAGTCGTTAAAACGGAAACATGCAAAATATGGCTTTAACAAGCCATTATGCGAAAACTATGAGAGATAAAAAAATTCATAAGAGCCAAATTTAGTCACATTTTGTGTCTAAAACAAGAAAAAAATCTGGTACAAATACAAAATAAAATAATGATGATGAAAATTGCAGTAGACCGCGCAAGTATGTAAAATCGACGATCTCATCTTCTTGTTACGACATTCTCAAAACATCTTGTTGTTATCCAAAGATAACCTGTCAGGAGCATTGCCGGTCCGTACAGGCGAGATGAGACACTGGAGCGAGAGGAGGGATCAACGCGAACCTTTTCCGTCCTTTTGTTAATTTCATTTTTCATTTTTTGCCGCGACCAAATGGCAAGAGATCGCCTCAAGCACACACTTCGTTACTCGTCGCTCGACATCGCCAAGGGAGAAGGTAGGCCCCAAACATTTGGGAGAGGATGGGTAAAATGGCGGCTCAGGAATGTTATACAGGAAGTAACCTCGGTGGATCCATGTGTACAGTAATCAAACCCTGAACCACGGTCGTAGAAGAACAGGTCTGGACACTCGCCTGGATATTTGACCCCCTTGTTGTTTGGCTGTAGTTCACCAAGTTACCGAGAATATTGTGTTTTATTGGCGCTGATGTTACGGCGGTCGGACTAAACTCCACCCACTTCCTTTCTACTAAGATATACAATTTATCAAAACGTATTTTTTATAAATTTATGAAATACTTTCTTCGCTCACAGATTTAAGAAAAGGCTCCAGCAATCTTTATTTACTTTATAAAATTAACAATGGAAAAAAGTGAACAGAGTTTGAATCCGACCGCCTGGAAAACAGCGCCAAAAAGTACGACATTCTCGGTAACTTGACGAACTGCAGCCAAACAACAAGGGAGTCAAGCAAAATACATTGTTAGATAGGCGAGTGTCCAGACCTGTTCTTCTACGGCCGTGCCCTGAACTAACAAATTCTCTATCTCTGTCTCATAGAGTCTGATCCTGATTGTACAAAGTTGTCAGACAAGCCTTTCAACTTTTGTTAAAGAGTTCTACCTGATTATAACGAGGACTATATATACTGGTGGTGAAATGTTTCATGGCTCATTGAATACACGTATCTCGGAAGGCTCCCGAGGTGTCAATGACAATATGAGTGGGAACCCCGCAATACTTCTACACATGAGTAGCAAGAGATTTTACAATGGGGATGTTACCTATTTTTAATTATACTTGTATTTAATAACACGTTTAATTTAATGAATAATGGTACCACAGTTTCCTTATTTGCTTATTTATAACTCGAGAAAACGTATTTAAAAAGAGCGTTTAGTTTAGCTCAGTAAAAACAAGTGCCGCCAAGCTGATGTCCCCGTGACGTCATTTGACTTGTTACTTTACGTTTGTTTGCTCTAACTCTGCAGCAACTCACATTTAGTTCGTGAAATTATGTTAAATCCAGTTGTTTGTGTCGTAAGAACGGGTCTGGCTGAAACTACGCAAAGTGTCTATGGAGCTCTTTCGTGCAGCAATGTAATTATTCAATTTACATCAAATACAGTATGTTGCCTACTGCAGTGCAGTGTGACAATACAAGAAACGAAACCTTAAAACTGTCTGCTATTAGCGACGAAAGTATAGTTTATATATGCAATGGTTATTTCAACGTATTGTGTACTATATGACACGGTGAGCATGAAATAAACAAGTTCTTTGATGTTAAAGTTGCGACCAAATCTCGATATCTGTTCAATTCATGGAGGTATTAGTCTATAGAGTAGAAGCCTTTGAGCAAATTTGAAGCCGGCCAACAGACGACGTTTAAAGACAAGGATAGAGCTAGAGGTGGCAAAAACATGTAAACATAGCATTGAGCTGAATGAAAATGTTTTAGTTTTTTGTTAACTACACATTATGGTGAAAGTTCGTGCAGCTCTTGGCCTTACAAACATATTCGATCGTTGCGGAGGATTATCTTTTAACAGGTAAGAAACTTTTATTTAAATTCATCAAGTTTATAGAGTACATACACGCAGCCAGAGCTAATTAGGTATTTTTTATATTTCTGAAGCAATTGTAAACTGTTGTGTACGATTCAAATAGAGAATTTGCGCGAATTTTTGCAAAAAATTACACAATTACATTGCTTTTTGCTATTGTTTTGCCACCCAAAATATGGCGACTCGTGAAAAATAACGTCCTGCGCATGCGCAGTTCGAAAATGTTCGAAAATGATCGGCTTCACATGATAACTATTGAAATGTACGGCAGCTGCCACTCCATAGACTAATACCTCCATGGTTCAATTAACTGGCGTGGCCTGTATAAACAGTTTGGCCAGTAGGCGAGTTTAAGTCACCTGTGATTTGTCGATAACTCGAGAGGTGGGCGGGGCTTTGCGAAATACGATAATATATGACAGCTTTACTTCGGCAGTTCTCATTGTCGTTCACAAAAACATAATAACAATTGGGAACAAAATTTGGTTTTTGATAGATAAATGAATGTGTTATATACTTTTCTCGACTCGCGCAATCGGAACGCTAGATCACCAGTTTGTAAGAGCCAGCAGGTTTGCTTAAACACATTCAAACTGTTACCTCAATAGATTCACTTTTTGGACGCATGCAACCTTCATACGGTTGACTTTAAACCAAAAATTGTTTTCTTGGGCGGATTTGACACAATAAAATGGATTCGTGGTAAGTTATCGTCACTCCGGAATTTGAATTAAACTAACATTAACGCAAACCTACTACTAAAACAATGTGCGAGAGCTATCTTGCTGTCGTCACTGCTCTCAACACAGTAGCACTGAAATCTTATCTTTGCTATTAACTAAGAAAATCTTCAACTGCAACGGTGCATGCACAACAACAAAAAATAACGAGTTAGCTTTTAAGTAACCAGGTTCATTAAATTTGCCCAGTTATTTTTAAGTTACTGTTAAATTATAAGACATACTATAACGCCTGGCGGGCGGAGAACGAAAACAACAGCCCAATTAAGTAACAAACGTGCTAGCCAATAAGAACGTATTTTCACTGTTTACTACAGCGTTTGAAAATATGGCAATTTTAAAGCTCAATAATTTTTAAACTACAATACGCCCAGAATCAAATGATTATTAATGGAGCTGTGCGCCCCTAAAAGTCGGATTTTGAAATGACTTAAATAAAATATGTTAGAAACTAATTGCGACTAAGCGACAAACAAGCGAACAGTGTTTTGCATAATGGAGATCATTCACCTCGAGAAATGTGGTTGGAAAGATCAACCATCTTCATTGTGGAAATGGGGGTTGCCACACTGCGCTTGCAAGAAACTTATTAACTAAAACTTGTAAGAGATTTCTTTTATGTATTTATTAATCAGCACGTTCAAATTTACAATAAAGGTCGCTTGTCCGAACACTCTCGAGTGAGCCGTTTGTGACAAATCCGTGGTGACATTATTCAAAGCAGAATGCGCGTGGCCTGACAGGCAGGCGACCCACTACTCACGAGACTTGTAACAATGATGAAAGACCGCATTACTATTATTTACCAACGTACTGAAAATATCTACTTTGCAATTATTTGAATTTTCACGCAAAGTTGTTCATATTTGTGCAATAATGTAAATAATTCAACATTATATTTTGGAATTATTTAATGTTCTTATTAACACCTCTAAATTAATATAATTAGGTTAAGAAAGCAATTTAATTTGAATTTATCATTAATTTAAAGAATTAAGTTATTCTGGCGTACACAAAGCCGTACGAGAAAGAAATCCAACGTTAAAATAAAATTATAATAACGTACATGTTTGAAAATAATCAGTATTGACTGAAAATATAATTTATAAATTTAAATAATACTTCTTTGGCTACCAATCCTAAATCTCTATTCGACTGTTAAGGGGAAGAAAGGTCGTGAAATGTGTTTTCGGTTATTCCTCCATATCTAGCAAACTCTTCAACATATATAGTAGGGTTTTCTTCAAAATTACAAAAATACCCGAATAGTAGTTTAAGGATTTTTCGAATTTCGATTTCTATAAAGTAAAAAGGGAGAAATCGTGGTTTATACGAACCGTTTAAATAGCTGGAACAGAAAGGGCTACATTTGTGATCTTTACACCACTTTGATACTTATACAAATGTTAGAGAATGGATTTCAAGACGTTTCGAAATTCGATAATCTATAGGGTGGAAATACGTGAAACAGTTTTCGATTATTCCTCCATATATATTGAACCATTTGAGTTGTCGAAATTATTTTTTATTCAGGATTATGCCGCTTACGAAATATTAAAAGGTAAATACAATGTAAAATGTTTTTTGATTCGTAAACTATGCACATTGTCACCGACACCATTAATCTCTCAGATATCGACATCATTTTTGCTTAAGAACGAGGCTACTTGAATGCCTGGAAAGTTATATCACTATTTTTTTTTAATGTAATAAGACACCTACGGAGGTGAAACGTGTTTTAAGTGAATCGTTGATATATCTTGGACCCAGAAGGCTGTCGTTATTATTCAAGTCTATGAGGCACCATAAAATATAGACATGGTATTCAAGGATTTTTCTGAGTTCAGTCCCTAAGGAAGATGGAAAGACGTGGAAAGTGTTTTCGAAATATCCTCGACATCGTTCGAATCACTCGAGATATATATAGGTAGGTAAGTGGACTGTGCATCTCATCCCCAACGAGGCCATTAGAGACGGCGACATACGACTTGCTACAATGACAGCAGCTGGGAGAGGAGTTGGCCATGGCCTTTCTTGAGATACCATCCCAGCATTCACCTGGAGCGATATTGGGAAACAATGGAAAACCAAAGTCAGGATGGCGGGTTCCATACCCAAGTGCAAGTGGAGCGAATTACCGTTACGCCGCCTCGCTCAGACATTCCAGATATAAACCTACTTCACGCTTCGTGACGATGATTACGTTCATTATGGAGGTAAACATATTGCACAATATTTCTAAATTCATGCTCTCTAGGTCGATATATGATTTTTTTCTACGAATCGTCAATTTAGCTGTGACTATGTAAAATCGTCTTAATTTTTAGTTCAATTGGATACTTATGCAAATAAATGCCTGTTTACAGTTTTTCGAAATGCCATCTCTGAAGGGACAAAAATACGTAAAATTTGGTTTCGATTAGCCAATGTTATTATCTATCTATCAGTTGAGATATCGAGGTGTAGTTTGCTTCAGAATGATGCGTACGAAAATAGGCCTATATAAAGAAAATTTACACGTATACGTTATTTACTGAATAAAATATAACTTAATTACAAGGGAAGAGGCTTAGTTAGTAAACTTTCCAGACAGACGACCCGAAAAGCAAGTACGACCAACGATAAATAATTTAAACTTCGGTTACATTCCGCAGTTTTATCTACAGTAGATATATTGTCGTACAACCTTATGTACCTCGAGAATGAATATTTAATTTATTGCATTTATATCATGAATACTTCCGACATTACATGGAGCAGGCAGCCTAGAGTTAATTTCATCATTTTCTATTAAGTACTGCATACGCAAGTGCAATGATAAAACTCGGTGAAGTCACTGAAAGCAGTTCTACCTTTATGCAGAAGATGATCTGAATATAAGTTATAACCTCCGCCCTTCCTCATCCCCCCACTTCGGAAAAATTCGCAGAGATGATTTTTGGTACAGACCTACCTTTTGATGTAAGGAATAATATATCAAAAGTCATATTGGATCCGAGCTGTGCTCGCTGCGCTATATTGTAGAAATTATGAAAAAAAGTGACTTTTTGTGGATAACTTCGCTAATGTTGGTTTTAATAAAAAAAAGTGTCTTATAAAAATTGAAGATAATTAAATTTATTACAATAAAGTAAGTAAGCAAGTGAATTTTTTGTAGATCTGATAGTTTTCCCGTAAAAGCGGTTTGAAAGTGGTGAAATATGTTTTCCAAGCTATTTTACCTTTGTTCATACTGCCAAGACACACAGTTAAAAGTTTCACGTTAAAATAATGTAGAAACCATTAAATATATTCAACTTTCATTCCTTTACGAATTATTATTACTTATTGAAATCAATTTATATGACAACTTACTGCATTTTATCGAGTATTGTCTAAGTAGAAGCAACTACCATTGCTTTATCGCCTTAACAGAAGTTACGTACTCAACAGTACTATACGTCATACACAATATCAATATTTAAATAACATATATTGTATTATAAAATGTGCATACAATGTTCAATCTTCGGCACATAACAGTTGCAGTTTTCTAATTACTGTTTATAATTCCTTACTTCCAATTTATTTTCTCAACATATTGTTTATTTATGCTCAGTCCACAAATGAACTATTTTTTGTTACGTGCGTTACATAATAATAAGACCGAAGTGAGCTATATTTAACTGTTAATCGTTATGTACACACGAGTATTAAAATGACATAATACGCTAAGTGATTTTAAAAACAAATCTTTCACTGACAATCAGAAGCATCTTCATTTTCAGCATATTTACAATCTTCTGTGTCAAGCAGTACGTCCTCTTCTTCATCGCCAACTAAATCTTCTGTGTATGGAGGATATAGGCAGGAAGAACGATGACAGTTTCCACAAATAATGGAGCATGGAAGGCCGGTCTTGAAACAACCACACCCCGCACTGCAAGCTTTCACACAATTGTACGACATTGTTTCTAGCAGGGCGTCAGGAGCAGGTGGCATTGTAGTGGTGATGGGGAAGAACTTGTTATTTTCAAATCTCTACCCCAATTGGTAGGTAATTACTCTATCCCTTTCTATGTCTGTACCTGGTGATGCACTCTGAAGGAATGCTCACGAGCTGCACTACTTGTTGAAGGTAGCGACGTTAAATTACTCACCCCTCCTTTCCCTACCGACTTTGTGAAACATTTGAAGCGATGTTCATCTAGATATATTTCAGATATTGGTGCTCCATAGAAGGCTAACAGGAAAGATTCACCGTATCTCTCAACAATATCTTTTGGTGTGTTTGAGTCCTTAAACATAGATGCACCAGTTCATTAAATCAGGCCGCTTATTTAATAACTGCCCTTCCTTCAATTTTCCCTCTCTGAAGAGTGCAGATGTTGTGTCACATCTGGTAACGGCAAAATGTGTTTCTTGCTTTCTGTGTGTTCATTCAAACTTTCTGATAAATACAGCTTTGTTTCGGTCTTACCTTTTCCGGGTTTCATGAATAATATGCATTTGAAGGGAGCGGCCATATTGACAAGTAACACTACTATGTCTTAACCAACGATGACTGCAGTTTTCTCAAATGATAGTCGAATCGTTGTTTTTACTATCAGAACATCAGCAACACCTGGAGCTTGATAAGTGACAACATGTTCTTGTTCCAATTTAGTCTTAAGTAACGCGATCAATCTGCTCTTGTTGTGTCTGTTGGCCAATAAGATATCTTCTTTTACTGCTAGCTCCATGCTTCCCTGAGAGTGCATCAGTTGAACTGTATCTTGAAGACCGACGAAGACGTTATACTGCTTTTGTATCAGTACAAGCTTCCTCATACCCATCAAAGACTACTACTGCATTTGAACCAAAGTGATTTCGGACATAGTAGATGTACAGATCGCAAACAGAATCATATGTTTGATTTTGCTGCCACACACACAGCTGCAGGAGAAAACCACCATCTATGATGTAATAGCAATTATGTTTGTTCCATTCAACTGTAGTTGTTTCAAATATGTCAATAAGAGCAGACTATTTAGTTTTCCGCATTCCAGTTTCATCAAACATGGAGAGAGGCAAGTGCGACAACTCGTGCTTTAAGTACTCACGTAATTCTTCCTTCACTTTTCTTGAGCGGATCTACTGGGACAATGAAATCGTGTATCTTTAAACTGCTGTTTACAGTCAGAAGTAGAACTACTTTGTCACTATGTTCCAGCTTCACATCTTTGAAATTACTACCAGTAATTCTTATCATAGCAGAAATTCCAATATTGATAGCATCATGACAGTTGATTATCTCATTGCCTGTTATACATTCTGCTATTGACATTACCTGCTGCACATCTGGGAAAGGGTTGTGATCTCGGAACCATTTGCTTAATTTACACACACCTGCATCATCTCTGGTTATTCTGGAATCTCTTGCATCAACATGCTCTTCTGTATTGCCAAAATTGACTCCAGTGAACTTTTCGGTTGCTTCACAAACATCGTGTGTGGCTGGCATTCCCAGTGCAAGTACTTAGGACACTTTCACTGACACCTCTTCCATGAGTCAAGCCTCCAGAACTCTTCATAGATCTCATCAAAGTCTGCTCGATCGTCATGTCGCTCCAAATTCCGGATCAAAATTTGTTACATCTTTTGAAAGTGAAATAACCATCTTAAGTGAATTTGCGGAACTCATTGCTATCCATACTGTCCATAAAATTGCGCAAATCTTGGAAACATAGTCTGCATGCTTTCGCATAAGGGAAATGTCCAGTAGAATGAAAATATGGAATTATGTTTTGCACACATTCCAAATGCAGTTTCCATTCACCCATTTGCTCAGTCCGAATGTAGTCTTTCACCAGACTCACCATTCTATAATGCTGTACCCAAAGTTTAGCAGCATCTCCCCTGTTTTCTATTACTAATAAATGCTGATCTAGCATTGTCTGAAAATCTCGCAGTGATGGCAAACATTTAATTTCGTCCAGTTTATGAGGACAATTTGAGAAAGAAATGATAATATCTGTCAATATTGCGGACTGTTCATCAGATATTTGTAGACCTTTAAAAATAATAGCTGAAAGTGTCAAATGAGCCAATAGGTGTTCTCTCGCAGCTCTTGGAGTATGTGTGGCCAGTAAGCATCTTCTCCACAGAGTTCTGGGCATATTTCAAATGTTTTTACACTACGAATACTTCACCGCACAGTTTATTGCATTGTTGCAGGTGGCCTAGCCTTATACAAGTGGCAGATGCTGTCACCATCTAGATAACACTTGTGAACTAGGTACAGAGGTGGTTACAACGCCGCTGACTAACCCAGTGTAAGACCTCGCCATCGCTACTTTCTTGTAATATTAAATACATTTCTGGTACTTTTGTAAATTCAAAATTTTGTGTACTTGTATGTAAATAATATTTAACAAACTAAGGGAGTGCGTGCATATGTGAGCACTCTGATATATATGAACGTGGTACTTTTAACGATGTGTCTTGCCAGTATGAACAAAGGTAAATGAGCTCGGAAAACGTGTTACACCATTTTCAAACCGCTTGCTATCAGATCTACGAAAGATTTACTTACTTTATTTTTTGTAGTTAGTTTCATTATCTTTAATTTTTAGTACTTTTTTTTATTAAAACCAATATTAGCAAAGTTACACTACAATTTTTTTTTTTCAGATTTTTTTACAGTGTAGCGCAGCGAGCACAGATCGGATTCTATATGACTTTTGATATATTATTCCTCATATCAAAACGACGGTCTGTACCAAAAATCATCTCTCTGCGATATTTTCCGAAGTTACGACAATTTTTAGTCTAAATTGCCTGGCCTTATAAGAGAACAATCCTCACATCTATGTGGGAACATATAAAGTTATATGAACATATCTAAGAAGACACATTATAGTGTGCGACATGTCTCACGAGTCACGACTTACAACCTGGATCATGTTACTGTACAATACTACATGTGACATTGACTACCGTCCACTATACTAGTCTGGTATGAAGCTGCCAATAATAACTGCAGTGGCATTCCACACTAACGTGATCCAACTCGCAAGTTATACACTGTCAACTGTAGTGCAGAAACCGTGTCGTTTGGCTCCTATGTTCATGTAATATTTTTGTTTCTCTACGTGGAAAGATTTTTCCTACAAAATATTGTCACACGATTTTTCAACATCTGTAATTTCACCGCATGTGGATGCCTAGTTCTCACATCGCCATCAACGGATATCTGTTGACGTAACTTTTTTTTGTTGTCGTTAACTTAATGATATGTAGCCTAATTTGGAACAGTACAATGTTGCCAAACACTAACGATAGGTGATGTTAGTGCTTTAATTTGGTTCGCTTTTCTTTATGAATTTGTTCATTCCCATATATATTATTTTTGTTTATAAGTCGTATCTTCAGTTAATTTAGTCAAAACGTTTTGCAATATAGTGTTTACAAAATATTATCGGCTAATTAATTCGTCAGTTGAGTCATCTAGATCCACGCGAATAATCAAAACCGTTGTACTTCGTACACAAAACTGTACCTCCAACCAACAATCAAGAGAACATCAAGCACAACGCAACTAAACATTTAACACAAAATCTTCCGAGAGGTAAACGGTTTTTAAGTTATCTTATACACCCTCCTCCAAGTTCTCGCAAATTTATAATATTTTATATCATTCATGTGCTGGCATATTATTTGCTTAACAGCTTGATGTAACAAAAAAACCTTCTTAAGTGTTGCTAGCAAGCTTAAGTTATTTGTGTTTATCAAATAGTAATGGTGGCAATTTTAGTGAAATATAAATACTAAGCTTTATGTATGACGAATACGAGTAATCTTTGAATGATTTTGCAACGAGGTGTGATGACAAACTGAAGTGTTTGTTGGACATACGACATTGTTGCCGAATGTTGCCAAGTCGCAGAGATTAGATTAAAGGATTGAGCGAGCACAAGAAAACGAACAACAAAAATAACAAACTTTTAAATAAAACAAGGAAGCCATATATATAGTCAACAAACATATAAATACTAATACCGAGACAGTCGGCATATAACGGAAACCAATTGCCAAGAAAGAAAATCAAACAACGAGGACCAAACAAGGTGCATGGCAAGGCGTAGCGAGCCTATTGTTATCCCGTGTTATATTAGTTGTGTTGTCTCGTCTTATCTACAACATTTATGTCGCTGTGTTGATTTGTGTAGTCCGCGTTGTCTTTGATCATCACTGTTCGCCTTTGTCATGCTCCATCTTAGGTCCTTGTCTGATGTGACTTTCCTGCCTCGTTTATTTGTTTCTATTTCAAACCGACTACAGTCATATTTTGTAATTACTTGTATGTTTGTTGAGTACAGCCATATCTGGCTTCCTTGCTTTGTTTCTTCGTCTTATTTTGTTCATATTCACCTGCTCAGTGCTTTCATATATGTGTGGGATTTCTGCGACTCAGCTCATTGGCCAGCAATGTCATATATACAACAAACGCTGCAGTTTGTGCATATGTTCGTCTATCACAGTCCAAGTGTAAATATATCTGTATTGATAATCATTGTTGTTTTTAGCATTTTTATGTTCTGTAAACCCCGCAACTTTATTTTTAGCTCCAAACAAAGAGTTTAACATTTCAACTCCCTGCACTGCATTCGGAAATAATTAATTAATCTCATACATATCCTACACCAAAATTTTAATACCGGTATTGTAAAATAGTTTACGTTGTTGGATCTATGACATCTCTTGACTTAAAAAAAATATAATTTCTCTATACCACGACATTAACATAAACATCTTCAGACGTAGTTTTATAATATTTCTATGCTACGTTTGCAAATACATTTTACTTATTTCCTGAAAAAATTACTGTGACTAGCAAACATAAGTTTCCTCAAACTGTATTAAGTATATCCGCTTCTCTTCTACTTAATTTATTTAATGTGTTAAAACACTACACATAATCACGAACATTATAGCTATGTTTGTTCTACAGTTATATAATATATGTTTTCAATTATTGTTTACTGCTTCTCTTAATGTGCATACATTATAAAGTGTCATAATATACGTGAATAAATTCCCTGTCCAGACATGTACTATCAGTTACGTCTATGCAATACTTGATCTAAATTGAACCACAGAATACAAAGCTCGACAACAGGCACTTTAGTTTGAATCTGATTGCGTAATATCTAGCTAAAGGAATTATTACGAATAAAAAACACAAAATCCAGAAAAACAATCTATCAGCATAACTAACGAGCCTATTATCCTCAGTATTGTGGCGAATTTCCCTAGTTAGTTATAAAACTGCTTTTAAAAATGTCCTTTAAAACGTAAAGTAACTATATTTATCGTATTTTAACTGCATATGTAGCTTGGTACGAAATGTTTAAAGGGTTCACGAAATTTAACAAGTTTTTTATTCGTATGTTATCATCCCAAATGGCGCAAATTGCGTAACTAAATATTCTGTAAAGTCAATGTTTAAAACAGGTAAACAAACCTAAAACATTTAGTTTAAACTAGTCAATTATAGGCGGAAATGTGACATAACATGTTCATTTACTCATACAATGCTCTCTTTGAAAATGACAGATATATGCAAAACTAGCTGGTTCCCGCAACTTCGTTTGCGGGGTTTTAATTTTATGCGATAGTATATCTGAAACAGAAAAGTTTCGAACAGTGTAAAATGGGATAAAGTGGTGTTAAGGGTCATTAATGTCCGTTTTAAAAACAAATGGGAGAGTATTTGGATAGTATCAGTAGTATGCTTGGTACGATGACTCATGTACATCTAGAGTGATTGTTGATTACTGAGCCCCTCAATACGTACCGTCTAAACTTGTTACAAATAATAAAATATTCCGTCACTGGACACACAGAGGTTGTACAACCATATGTAACGGTATAGTTGCACAATGTTAACTTCTCTATTAATTATTTTTTCAATTTTTTTTTCAGATCGTCTGCTTTGAGAGATTTACAAAGACTACATCCCCTCCTCCCAAACGGGTATTTGAGAGTTATTTTTTAAAAATAAAAACAGAGTTAATTATTTTTCGTATTTACGTTAGCATAATTCTGAAGTAAAAAACAAGTCTCAATATCTCAACTGGTTGGGTAGACATCATTTTCGCTTTTTCGTCTTTTTAGTGATCAAACTTTGCAAAGTCTTATCATCGCATTTTTAAAATTTTGTATAAGTATCCAACTGACGAGAAAATCACGACAACCCATTGAGTCAAAGTGTAATTGACTATTCATTTAAAAACTTTTTTCATTCCTTCACAGCTCTAAGAGTTCGGATTTAGAAATTTTCTGAAATCTGTTTACGGGTATTTAATTATTCATCATCATAAAACAAAAAGCAACTCGGTGGGTTCGATAGAACTCATGGATTCATCTAACACACATTTAATGTCCAATTTCGAGAAAAAACTTTATAAAAAAGTATGGCTATTGTATGGGCGTCACATTTAAGTGGAAATCACGACGATAGCCCGTTGATTTTAAAATATGTAGATGATTCATTAAGACACCGTTCCTCCAGTTTCAAAAGTTTTCTTCCTCTTATGTGTCACATTTCTAAAAGTTAATAAAATACATTTCAAGTATTAAAGTAAGCATTTAGCTTAAGCAAAAATCGCCTCAGTATTTAAAATTTCAGTGAGTTCGATATATATCGATCACGAATCGAAAATATATTTTACCTACTTTACATCTTTGGAGCCGAATTTGGAAAATATCGTGAAGTAGTATTTTGGGTCTTCACAAACATCATACTGAATCTAACACCACTTCGATATATCAATTGGTTTGATAATTGTGGAGGAATAATCTAAAACACATTTCACGTCGTTTCTCCCTCTTAATTAAAGACTTTCGAAACGTCTTGAAATCCTATGCTATACATTTGTATACGTATCTATTTTAAGTAAAAACCACGACGATAGCCCATCGGTTTCGAGCTACGTAGACGAATCTTATAAACCACATTTCACCCCTTTTCCTGCCCTTAGGAGATGAATTTCGAAAAAATCCTCCTTTTTGTTCACCTTAAAGGAACCCATGCAAAAAATTTTCATATTTCTAGGTCCAGCGGTTTGGGCTGAAGTTTGATATGTCAGTCAGTCAGTCAGTCAGTCAGGATTCTCTTTTATGCATAGAGATAATCTTAATCTATAAAATGAAGTGTCCTGACTGACACACTCACTCACTCACTCACTCACTCACTCACTCACTCACACATCAACGCACAGCCCAAACCGCTGGACCTAGAAGCATGAAATATTGAGGGAAGCTTCCCCTTGCCACGTAGGCACCCAATAAGAATGGGTTTTTCGAAATTCGATAATTAAGGGGGTGAAAAGGGATGAAATGGGTTTTCAAAGAATCCTTGATATCTCATTAACCGGGAAAGCTATCATAACTTTTTTTAACTTCAAAATATTACCCAAACAAATGCATAGTGAATTTTTGTATTTTGTGAAATGCGAAAATTAAGGAGGTGAAAGCTATAAAATGTGTTTTTCATTTATCCGTGATTTCTCCTAAATCATTTCAGACAGTGAGGTGATTTTTTCTTTAAAGTGATGCTTAAGTAAATATTTAAAAATAATTTTTTAATTTTTCGAAATTCGTCATTGAAAGCTCTTAAAAAGATAACGTGTTTTAAATTAATCCCACTTATCTCCTAAAAAATTGGAAATATTTAAATTGTTTTTTCTTTAAAATAAATCTTACGTAAATATCAAGGAAATAATTTCAGGACTTTTCGAATTTCGTCCTTGAAAGCTGTTAAAAAAATAAAATATGTTTTCAAATAATCATCTGTACTGCTTATACCCGTTGAGATATCGAGATGATATTTTGATATGAATGAAGCTTATGTAAATATTTACAAATCAAACTCAGGACTTAATGAAATCCTAAAATAAAGATTGAAAAGCTCCCGAAAAAAGAGAATGACCATGGATAAATAATTCAACAGTTGTTTCTTTTTGCCAAACTACTCATAAATAAAACCTCTTTGGACTGTAGCCTGTAGATACGAAATAATAATCACCGCCGATTCCTCATATGCCCCCGGAGGCCGTGCTGTCGCGAGACTGAAAGCCTACACACTAGACTGTGTGTCACCACGCTAATCTTCACGTGCGTTTTGCACGAAAACTATGAGTCCTAGACAGTCGCTTTAAGAGGACCTTTTTATGACTAAGTTCACATTACCCTTTTAAATGCTGGATTATTCATAGGTTAAAAAACTTGTCAGAAATTTAAGGGTAGCCACCCCTTTTATTTTCGTGAGAGTTGAATGTATCAACTGGCGTTTACCGTTGGTTCGTCGGCCATATTGCCATGAAGTAATATGCTGAGTTTTGTCAGTTTACGTTGATTACTATACAGTTTGTGGGAATATAAAAGTTTTGACATTTGATTTTCAAAGACGAATTAGGCTTCTCCCTTAATATTACGAATATGTACAAAATGTCTTATATATTTTCTTGTTTCTTTTTTTTCCACAAGGAATTGCCTGCCGGAGTTTGTCAGTGTGTGTGTGTTTCTTTATTTGTGTATGTGTTTGTGTGTGTGTGTGTATGTGCCGCGGTAAAAGCTGACTATTTGCTGTGCAACGTGTATGATGTCATTTTTTTTTCTTCAAGTAATCATCCATGTATACAGTTTGTTCCAAAATTGCACGTCAATATTTTATTTAGAGGAAGTAAACCTCAGATATGGGTGAAAAAACTTTAATGAGCAAAGGTGATAAAACACACAGTTACTATACTACAGGTCTCATGACTTAATAGGGCCTGGCGCGCTGAATGGATCATGCTTGTGTGGGATGTCATTGCAGCTACCTATTATTGGCAGCTACATACAACGTCTAGTTGTATTTAATTGGATGGCAGGCATTGTCCAATGTAACATTCCAGAAGCTTCACAAGTATGCTTACATAAATACATAAAAAGTAATTTCAGGATTTTTCGAAATTCGAAAATCAAGTGGGTGAAAAATCGTGAAATTTATTTACAATGAATCTTTGTTAACGTTTGAACCAACTGAAATATCGAGGTTCTGTTTACTACAATTTAATTCTTACATAAATACTTAAATTTATTTCCAACTTTTTTTCGAAATTATATTTGTGAAGGGCAAAAAAATTTAAATATGTGTTTCCAATTAATTATTGTTATCTCTTTCACCGGTTGAGGCGCGTAGGTAATTTCTGGGTTTTTCGAAATTCAACATTTCCGGGACTGAAAAGACGTAAACTGTATATTCGCGAAATGCTCCCTTAAATCCGCGATTAAATATCGCGGCAGCTTATGTTTCTGGTGATTGCCTATTCAGTTACACGCCGGTTGTACGCCCTGGTATATGCTACGATGCCTTGGAGGGACTGGCTTACTTAGTTTGTAAACTACTCGAGAACAAACTTACACGGGGTTACTGTAAGAGTTTTGTTCGCTGACTGACTGTCACATCAAGCTGCAGCCCAAACCACAGGACATAGAAACGTGAAATGTTTTGGTGGGTCCCCTTCAGGCCGTAGACGAGCATTAAGAAGGGATCTTTTTTTTTTTTTTTTTTTTCGAAATTCAACCCCTAAAGGGGTGAAAAGTGGTGAAATGTGTTTTTATACTTCTTCTATATAACTCGAACCTGACGGCCTTTCATCGTAGCATTTTTTTCACTGGGTCACACATAAAAATGCATATTAGCTGATTTAAGGGGTTTTCGAAATTCACAATTTAAGGGGGCGAAAAGAAATTAAATGTATTTAATATTAATTATCGATATCGATATTTCCTCCAGCAATTTTCCGAATTCAACTGCAATGAGTTAAAATAGGGTAAAATACGTTTTCGATTCCTGATCTTTAATTGATCGGCTCGTTTTTGCTGAAGACTGACGCTTACATACCTGAAATGTTGTTTTTTTAGAAATTTGGCACCTAAGGAAATTAAAAGTGATGAAACTGGATGAAAGGTGTTTTTAAATCGTCTAAATATCTCGAAGCCAACGGGATATCGTCCCTGGTTTCCGCTTAAATGTGAGTAAGTGGAATGTGTTTTAGATAAATCTTTGACAGCTATTGAACACGTTAGGATATAGACTTGATTTACGCTCTACGACGATGAACATGTAAATTCCCGTAAACTGTTTCAGGTCTTTTATGTACTCGAACTCTCAGGACTGTGAAATGATGAAATATGTTTTAAATTAATCGCTGATTTAACTTTGAATCACTGGGTTATCGTCGTGATATTCACATCTATTGTACACTTCTACATACAAATATTTAACATGAGATGGCAAGTTTTTGCGAAATTCGATCACTAAAAGGTGTGAAAAGGCGTAAAATTTATTTTCGGTTAGCCCATCACATCTGCCTAACCAGTCGAAGTATCAAGGTGTTACTTGCTTCAGAACGATGCTCACGTAAATACGAATAATATCAGTTTTTATATAGATAAAATACCTCTCAATTACCAAAGGGAAAACATAGTCATTGTAAGCATTTCAAGACTCACGATGCGAGAAAGCAAGTAGGGCCACCGAGAAATAATTTGTAGAGAAGTTAACATTCTGTATTTATGTCGTTGTATAAGGTTGTAGGAGCTCTATGTACTGCCCGGTGACTGAATATTTTATTTATTTAGAATGAACTTTCGACGGAACGTATTAGAGGGCAGTGATCGTGCTAGAGGTACACACAATAGTAATCATACCACGTACGCTACTTATATTATCAAAATACTCTCTCATGTTCAAGGTCAGTATTGCTAAGACTAAATAAGACCCAGGACAGTCGTTGTGAGTGCCAGAGATAGACTTAGGACAATTTGCTACTTAGTCTGCTGCAAAGTACGAACATGCAATCTTGTTAACCTAACACTTGGTGGCCAAGCTACTTACCTAGTGTACATGTACTTCAGTTGAATATTTGCTGTTTCTAATAATCCACGCGAGAAAAGCCGCGTGCGAGCTGCTAGCTTATGTTGCAAAATGGAATGTTGTCTGTTCGTCTTCTGTGCGTTACTATACCGTTCATTCGAGTGCTAGGAAATGTTGATGTTTTGTGCGTGCACTCACGAAGATTTCTGGGGGAAATGGGGTGGGGAAGGCAAAATGGAGTAGAGGGGCAGAATGGGATACCCAAAAATATCCAGTAGGAAAAATATTGGTGCTTTTATGTGCGTGCGTCGGCGAATATTTCTATCAAAACAAACTACACTGTTGGGAGCGAGGAGGCGAAATATGGCACAAGGGCGTGACGACGAACGCACATTTTAGTGAAGTTGTTTTATTTTTCCAAAACTGTCATTAATGACCCTTAGCTTAATTTTGCATAATTTATCATTTTCAAAAACGGTTTGTTTCAGAAATACTATCGCAATGAGTTGAAAATCCCGCGAATTCACTTGTACTAGCTAGCAGATAAATGAATTATCCCGTAACTAACAATTTCACCTTGTCACTTTCATGTGGACATATATTTTTTTGGTTTATTCTTCGTCCTAGAAAGTTACGATAAATATCTCATAACAAGTTCCAGATGCCAATTAAAGTTAACTAAATGGGAACGTGATCCCAATGATGTGTCTTTATTTTCCAGTTAAGTGAAGCGTATTTAGCATCTAAAACAAAAACCTGCTTCTGCTAATGCCAAAATACTGTTTTACTGTATTTCGTCTTGTTACTTTAACCTTCAAATGTACCTAAGAATGGGTAATTGAAAGTAAATAAAATGTTTACGATCAAAATTAATGTAATACATCGTGACAGTTAGTAGGGCGTTGCTAGCACGAATCGTAATATTTACCTTCGTGTAAACCATCACTGCAATTTTGATTATTTTGCAAAACAAGAAAATCCTGGAATCTTTAAAGTTGTTTAACACTAAATCAACTTAATTTTAAGCAATTGATTCTGTTACACGTAGCCTTTATTAGTTCGTTTCTTACATTTCAATGTGTTGTCGCAGTTGTTAAACAATTGACTGTCAACCGCGTTTTAATTTAAAAATTGGAAATGTCTATTTGCTGTGTAACTGAACAACATATTGAAACATCTAAAGGAAAACTGTAGTTTTAGTTTGCAAACCTAAGTATGGCAATTTTTCGCGAATATTTAATCCGATTAGATATAAAAACGCGCGTTATACGCATGACAACATTATTAGTCATTAATAATAAATTTTACTTGAAAATAATTATCTGTATTTTTATTATTTTACTTAACGGTATTTTATGTTTCTGGAATGCGGATGGTAAATGTACATTTTGCGGCGTACGTGGAAAGTTATTATTTGTAAATTATTGTACATTTGCTAATAAAACTTTCTACTCTTGTTATAAAAAATACTGTGGTATCACAATTCAAGTTTGAATTACTGGTTTCACTGTACTGTTTGTTTAGAAATACTTGTTTGAAATAAATCATTACCGCGCTCTGCTAACATCTGCGTAGTTATTAGTCAAATAGTATTGTTTAGTAATAAAACATATGTTCTTGCTTTTACAAAGTTATCGGCTAGTGCTACAGTAAAAACTGATTTCTAATACCTAAGACATTAGTAAAATGTTAAAGCCCTATACTAATATTTTTTTTAAATATTTCAACGAAAATATTGTTAAGATTTATTAATAAAAATTCCACGCTAGAAGTGGGGCCTGGCTTGATAGTAGTATATTTTTAAGAAAATATTTATTACAGGACGTGTTCGGGAATGAATGTAAACAATACAGAATTGTCATGCAGTTGGTACGGAAAGCCATTTTGAAAAGCTGGCAACACTGGCTGTATATACCGTAGATACTGTGAGTCACAGGCGGTATACGTCGTGGGTGTACTATACACGAGATATTGAAGCTATACAAGTGCTCGTCCCTAGTAATGTGACGTCATAGTGGTCGATCCCCAGACAAGTCACACCCACTCACATTGTCCACGTCTACACTGTAGTCTAGGTATTGTACAGGGTGTTACAACTTTGCCAGTTCATTCCTTGTCAAAAGTGAAGTAAAGTAACATGTGCAAAGCTTCTCAGTAGCGCAAGTATAAAGGGGGATATTCGCGAATAAAAACTGACATTGAAAACCAATATTTGGTTAAAATATTCAAAAGTAAGGCTACATTAATTACGAGTTTCCGTGCCCGGTTTAATAATGACGATTTCTACAATCTGTGAAAACAGTTGTTTCGAATGACTTACAACGTGATAAGATAATGGAATTGGTGAATTTTTTATATACATATTTTTACCATTGACATGTTTGCCTATTAATTGACGTAGTTTGTAGCAGAAGACTCCAGTGAGCAAGAAGATAGCCATGTCGCTACACCCTCTCTGAACAGGTTTAGAGAAAATGGAAGTTAAAATGTTGTGCCTTACAGGTAGACAACACGCGATACATAGACTTGAGCAACCACATTAGCTAATGAAGGTGAAAGGTACTCAATACTATGTCTGTTTATTTTGTGACCACCGTAGCTACTTACGTAGTATGAAATGTTGATAAGTGAAAAGAAACTAATTCACAAAAATGATACAATTTATAATACAACCTTTAGGATAATGTTTATATTCCAGTCTACATGAAAGAAAAGTCTAACAAAACAAAATTTGAGACGTATATATTAGATGTCAGAGCCGAAATATATATTTGTTAAACTGTTTACAGACACCGTTTTATAAATTTATTGCAGTAGAAAGTTTTGCAAGTTTTATTTTATACGACAGTGACCACAGTAACGACTCAGGTTGCAACATTCTACAACTGAATTGGCACGTAGCTTATATACTCGGCAACAACGATGTTGCATAGCTCAATGTACGGTTCATGTGTACATTTAACTTGAATTTTGTATTGTCATCACAAAATCGTGAAAAATATTTGATTATGCACACATGTGTATACAAGAGTATACATTAAGAGCACTAGATTCCAGATTCAGACCTGGAATAAAACGTTTATTTCCTACAGGTGAATCAAAATTATATACCCAATTTGAAATATTTATTATGCAACAACGAACACAGATACACCAGATATCAACATGCACATGATAAGGTAACTTAAAATGTTTTTGTGCGGTTTTGAAAAAATAATATCAGGAAGTTGACGGCCGTCATTTGCGACACTCCGCGAGACGTCCGTGACCCGCTGGCTCTTGTGCGCGAGCAAAACACAAAGGAAAACGATGACAGAATGGGTCAATAGCATTTGTCGTTGCCAAGGTCATTGGCCGGTGAGAGGAGAGGGGGAAGGTGGTATACACATTGATAGGGCACAGTGTGAGGCAGGACAGTCACAGTCGGCAACATGCCGTGGACACGTGTGCACCGTGCTTACATTGTCGATATGTTCTTTCGGAACAATGAATCCACCATTGCGACACAACGAGCCTTCCGAAGACACTTCAACATTCGGCCGAATGGGGCGGTGCCAAATCGGAAAACAATTCGCCACTGGGTTGCAACAATTCGCCGTAAGAGGTCAGCATAGAAGAGCAAGTCTCCAGGGCGGTCTCCGACAACACAGACACCTGCCAACATCCAAGGTGCGTCCACACTTGTATCAGATCATCGTATCTGTATCATGATATGATACGCGATCATGATACGCCCGTCTTAAGACAAGTCAGCCAAGCCTGTATCATGTATCTGTATCATGCACGCAGATCAATACGTTTTCCACCACAGCCTTGTATCATGCGCGCAGTTCAGCGAAGTGACAATATCGCATCAGTTGCAGTTGGCTGCTGATAGCTATATTTGTATATATTACTCGTTACAAAATAAGTCTATAAACGTTCGGGAAGGTGGTGGATAAAAAGTGATTTTGCCAACAGAGAAAGTAATGGTGATGCAAGTTTATTACGCGACTTGAATTTTCAGTCAGTAAGCGGGCAGTACAAAAATTTCACCCGCATGTCGCCTACTGATTTAGAATACATGTTAACCAAAATTGGAAATCGGATTACGAAGAAGGACACAGTGTTAAGAAAAGCGATCCCAGCGCAAGACAGGTTAGCGATAACATTGCGATTCCTGGCTACAGGAGATTCGTATGCGAGCTTACAATACCTGTATAGCGTATCTAAGCAAGCGAGTAGCACAATCATCCCCGAAGTTTGCTTAGCGCTCGTGGAAGACTTTAGAGAGCTGATCAAGGTATGTGTTTTGAACATATAATGTGTTAAAATAAAATAAACATTGTGGGTGGGACGTATAATGTATTAAACTAAATAACAATTCGTAACACACAAGTTGTTATTTTTAATCGATCTTAAAACATACAAGCTGGAGTAAAAATAAATCCGTTAAAGTTAAAGGAAAAACAAGTTTCTTTTTACTTTGCAGTACGCGTAAGCGGAGAAAGTAAGTAGTGTGCACAATAACACAAATAAAATGTTGTAATATTCGTATAACGTGCTGACATGTTTTTTATGATTTATTACAAATATTGTTGAATAGTATTTGGTACAAATATGCACCAATAGCGAAAAACCTATTTACAATAGATCTGTTACGTTAAGACTGTCCTCTGAAGCAGAGTAAGAATCGGATGCAGGGCTGGTTGCCAGAGCAATATTTGTGTAATGCACAAGTTGACTAGGCTGCATACGGCCGAAAAGTACATTCGCACTTTCACGTTGATACGAGGACAGTTCACTTGAAGGAGGACTCAACATGCTTGGTTGACTGCAGAATCGGCGTTTTGCTGTAACAAACATAGATGTCGGCTGGCAAGGCCGAATTTCAGATGGCGGTGTATTTGCTAACACGAAACTGTATAAAGAATTATAAGGCAATTCTTTAAACCTTCCTCCTCCCAAACCTCTTGTCAATGGTTCAGACAAATGGATTCCATATTTTTTCGTAGGGGATGACGCTTTTGCCCTGGCGGATTATATGATGAAACCCTACCCAAGGTTGCATCT
>PNEQ01034509.1:27436-44264 GCA_003012365.1 Medauroidea extradentata
CTGAAAAGGCTCAGCTCGTTGTGATGACGAATGTATGTCTACATAATTTCTTGAGACGACAGCCTTTGTCAGCTTCGAGATACACACCTCCTGGAACGTTTGATGCCGAAGAAAATGCGGCCAACTGATTGATGGAAGCTGGCGAGGACAGACAAGTGAAGCATCCACGTCATTTCTCCCACTCAGAAAAGTCCCTAGATGGTCAGCTTTAAAAGCTAAAGAAATTAGGCAGGAACTGACTGACTATTTCGTAAACGAGGGACGAGTTGAGTGGCAGGACAAGTACGCTTAAACAATTGTCTCAACAAACACGTGTGAAAGTTGTCAACAGTTCAAGAATTTGTATAATGTTTAACGTGGTTGCGAACTTACCGTGCTCAATGTCTGGCGCGGGATGTTTTTGTCCAAAAGATATTTCAAACTTTCAAACGCAAACCATGTGCTCTTGTATACGTCATCTGCACATATAACAAAGAAGGCACTATCTTGTATTGCATTGCAATCACAATTTATTAACAATAATGTACAGGGTTCCTGTCATAATTATCGTACAAAGCTTGCTATTTCAATTGCGCTCGTTATTTTTAAAACTACAAGTATTGTTTATTGTATACATTTGAAAGCAAATATAATTACATCACTTATGTTTATAAATAAAAAAAAATTGCATATGCAATTTGCCAAAATTCAATTCCAACTTACTGTCCCCTGTACCCTGTGAAATTTTCATTTTTTGTTTTTCTCGCCTAAGAGCTGACAGAAGATACTCCATTTTCTTTTTACACATTTCAATCGACCTGCCAACATTCTTTGAAATCTCCCCCCACGCGTTATTCTTTTTCAGCTTGTTAAAATCAAGTGGATCCTTTGGGTCCCACAAAACAGTCTTGTGTTGAAAACAGCTTATCAGTTCTTGAACGTTTTCCTTAGACCATTGTGAATCCATTGTTGCGACACCGATACCAGCATACACTTCCTCTGCAAAGGTTAGCTACACTGAGGGGACAGTGGTTCTTCTACGCATGCACATAGTATGTCCGGACAAAAAAGGTCGCGGGAAGGGGTTCTCTTTCAGCTCACGGAGCGATGATACATCCTGATGATCGGACGACCCCGTCCACACTGCCCGTATCTGTAACACGTATCTTTTCTTTGATGTGACGGCAAAAAACCGACTCTTGGTGGGATCATCGCCGATCCGATCATTGTATCAAAATGATACGCGCGTATGACACAAAAATCGGCGTTTGCACGGCGATCATGATACGCAATCACGATACAGATACGATGATCTGATACAAGTGTGGACCCACCGCTGCGAGGGTCGCCGAGACTGTCAACACGTAAACATGCCGTGGCTCTGGGCATGTCCACCACATCAGTGCTACGAATTCTGCATAAAGACCTGCACATGCACCTTTACAAAATAATCCGCATCATGGCTGGGTTCCGACGTCGTCTCGCAGTGTGTGTCGAAAATGGTGGCCACCACATTGCAGATATCATTTTCAAAACCACGTAAAAAACATTTAGAGTTACCCTATCAAGTGAAATGTTGATATCCGGTGTATTTGTGTTCGTTGTTGCATAATACATATTTCAAATTGGGTATATACTTTTCGCTCATACTGTATTTTGTGTTGTACATGTATAGACACATATATTGAACAAATCCACAGCACGGAGTTATGCAATAATTAACCAGCCCACAAATTAATTTATTTTGAGACAACCTACCAAGTAGAAAAATATCCCAAATATAACGTAGAAAAATAACACGAATTAAATCACTTGAATAAAAATAAAGAGTCGAGTAAGCAAAGGATTACACATGCGAATGTCTGAAGGAATAAATTCGCGATTGAATATTGAAATTGAAAATCAACTTCTGTTACAATAACCACAAGTAAGATGACATAAATAATTAATTTCCGTGTTCGTTTTATAATTATAAAATCGGCAACTGTGAAAAAAATTTTTTGGAAAACCTTTTCCTTAATGGGCTGGCCAAGCATATTTTGGCATTACACATTTTGGCTATCAAATGATACAGTTTGCATAAGAAGCTACAATAAACAGAAATTATTGCCTCGTCGCAACACTCTTAATAAAACCGTTTTATAGGAAACAGACTTAGGAAATTTGGAGCCTTACAGATAGGCAACATGCGATACACAAAAGGTTTCAGCGACCCCATTGTTTATTGTAAGTAAAAGGAATTTTAAACCATTTTTTACAGTGAAGATCTTATAATTATTTAAATGACCTGGAAATTCAATTCTAATGTTTCTTCAATTCTAGTTATTTTATCAAATGTTGGTTTTCAGTGTCAATATTCAATCGCGAATTTCTCCCTTAAACTTGCTTTATATAACTTTACTTCAGTTTTACAAGGATTCATGTCACAAAACTGGCAACGTACTTTGATGTACATGCTGTATATAAAGCATAAAGAGGTGTGCTTGCACATGAGAGATGTGCGATGTTTGTGTTGCAGACAGACGGAACTGGGAGTGGGCATGAAGGAGAAACAACCTCACGACGTGGCAGATGTGCTGTTATCACTGAAGCATGCAGTGGTACATCCAGGACAGATGTCTCCTGGCTTCTCCAGCTACGGCACAACCCCGCAGTGTGGCCAACCTACCTACCAGGTGCCATCAGCTTCTCTCTCCTACACCGTGCACCCACACCAGGTACAGTCTCCACCATACACACTGACAGTGATTTGTTGTGAAAACAGTTCTGCACCAACTCGTTCTAGTACGTTAGTAGCTCTGATGTATGGTTATTGGCAGCATATTTGAACAAGATTACTGCAACACAGTGTCTGTGAACATTGTTGCAAGGCAAATAAAACTTATGCTTTTATGTCTTGTTTATTTAGCATATTTAGCTTCTTTTTTGTATTCCTCTTTTCTTTTCCGTACTATTCTAGACTTGTTTACTTTCCCCGTCTGTAACAACTCAGAAAAGTTATCCTGCAAGCATATATTCTACCTTTCATTAAATACACTACAATTCTTCCTCACTATATTTCTGAACATCGTGATAAGCAATATGTCAGCAGTAAATGCCATGGAATGACTCTTTTCTTATTCTTTTTGAACGACGCGGTTTAATATCTTCACCTTCACAACTGTACATCGTTAGCGACATAGACTGGCTCTCCCCTGGAACTATGAGAGAACTTGATGAAGTTCCCTGATGGTTGCTGTGAGCTGCAGAATGGCCGCTTGAAAAACCTTGTTTGTCGTCGGCTTGTTCAGATGATCCTCCAGTTTGCAGCGAGGGTTGAATTTCCTCGAGGATGAAAGATGTCATTCTTGACATCTGTGGAGCTTGTGATAAGTTCTCAGTTTTATTAATTTCCAACTTCTCTTCCATATAAGGTACTTCACACTTTCGCCGTTGATCACGATGACGTCTGACGATACATCCTCTGCCCAGCTCCACAAGATAATGCAACTTCCCGAACCTTTCAACAACTACCCATCGTAACGAAGCCAAATAATTTCGAACCTGTACTCGTTCGCTCAATTTAAATTAAGAGTTTCCTGGATTTTGAGCAACGTTCTTATCAGACTTCTGAGGCCTTAATAAATCTATATTATTTCGAATGTTGTTTCCAAAAATAATCCTGCCTAGTGTAAACCTCGTAGAAAGTTGAGTCGCTCTGAGTCTGAATGTAATGGAGCGCATTTTCTCCTTAACGAGTCAGTCTCATTAACCAAGACTTAAAGTTTTGTTTGAAAGTTTGCACAAAGTGTTCTGCTAACCCGTTAGTATCTGGATGACCAGGGGCAACTATTCGCTGCGTATACCTAAGCAACAACAAAACTGCTTGAATTCCTCAGACCTAAATATGGTGGCAGTGTCACTCACGAGAATCTCAAGTAAACCATTTCGAGAAATTATTTCTTGCAGCAATTTTATAGAGGAATTTGTTGTTGGTGCTGAGCCAGTCATAGCAATCTCTGGATATTTTTATTTGGCATCAACAGCGACAAGGAAGTACTATCCATTCATGTGAGCACATAGCCAGTCACATTTTTATTCATTCCAAACTTGTAATGGTGACTTTTCTGGATTAGATTTCACATCACAACATGGTTTGCAGATTTTAGCTAAGTGTTCAGTATCAGACTCATTATTCTTCCAGCAGCGAAACAACTCTTGCCGGTGTCTTCATTTTAATGATACAATTATGTAACTCTATTAGCACTTTTAGTTGTAAGTATTTGGGAATAACAACTCTTGATCCTACTCTCAGTTATGTTATTTACCAGATAAAAATTTTCTTTTGGCGTCAGCAACAGTTCACCACAATTATTTTCTTAGACTCATTGGTAATTACATTATAATATATGGCATTTACTGTTGCTTCATTTTTCTGATCTTCATCTGAACCATCTGTCTTGTATATGGCAATGGAGCTCTCGAGAGGTAATCTGAATTACTATGTTATCAAGACTTACGATGATCTGTCTCGTAGTTGAAATTACTCAAAAATCTAGCATAGGAAAGTAGGCAGGCAGTTGTAGGAAGATCCTTCCTGTGGTGAAATATGGTTTGCAACGCTTTGTTGTCCACTATTAAAATTAGCTTGTGTATAGTGGGAAAACTTGTGTAACGACCAATCAAGAGCCGTCGCTGCTCTATCCAGTTCAGAATATCCTCGTTCCGAAACTGTCAGAGATTGCAATAGAATGCTATGGGCTAATCTTTCCCATTGATAATGTGAGACGAATCTCATGATAAGCCAACAGGACTGGCATATGTGGCGAGTGTTAAAGGTTGTTCTGGGTGCTATTTCATGTTTAATTCTGGTAAATGCTTGTTCACATTCAGTATCGCAATCGAATCTTGAATTCTTACAGAAAAGCTGTGCCATTGGTTGCAATAAAGTTGCTGAATTTATAATAATACGTGGCAAGTCCTATGGAGCTGCTCACTTCCTCTACATTCTCCGGACGAGGTGAGTCCATTATTGCCTTATCTTGTCAGGAGATGTCTTAAGAACTTCAGAAATGACAGTGTGACCAAAATACCTCATTTCTTGTTTGAAAAATTGGCATTTGCTCAAATTTATGTGTAAACTCAATTCGATCATTCGTTTAAGGCGCCTAATTAAACACTCTACATTCGTACATTGAAGAACCTAGAATAATGATGTCATAGAAATACTAAAATGTTCCTTCAAATCAGACAGATCATCATCAATAACTCGTTGAAGCTCAGTAGGTGCAGTTTTGATGTCAAAAGTAAGGTGGTTCATTAAATACGCCCCTATGTGCGTGGATGTGGTTTGAATTGTTCTGCTTTCCTCATCCACTTCAAGGTGAAGGTATACCTTATGTATGTCGAGTGTGCCGAAGAACTTTCCTCCTTTCATTTTACGAAATAAATCTTATATTGTAGGAATTGGATAGTGGGTTTAAGAATGTTCTGGATTTACCGTTGTCTTGTAATCAATGCACAATCTAACGTCTTTATTTGGCTTCGGAACAACAACAAGAAATTGACCACAGTCTGAATACTGTTTTTTTAATGACACCCTGGTCTTCTAAATTATTGAGTTCTTTGTTCTGCCTTATTTTTCAGAGAAAATTGAATTTTACTTGCCTTCAGATACACTAATTTAAGAGGTGGAGCTGCAGGTATCCACTTAACGCATGTGAACAAGTTTGTGAAATTTTGTTCTATAAAACAATCAGTAGTTCTAACATTATCTAATAGCTAAAGTTAATGCGGTATTCACAGTAGTGCGACGAACACAACGCGAAGGACGCGATGCAATACGAAAAATTCTCTTTTATGCGAACATTATTTTGGTTTCCACGCGACAAACAATAAAAAATATAACATGTAAATAGCTCCTTGCAACTTCACTAACCTGTAGTACGAGAGCCGTAGATGTTCACAATATTTCAAATTTTTCCGTTTATTTGTAATATATTTAAAATACCCATTGTCATCCCGAAATGTGAAAAAAAAGTCGCAGTGGCACGATTGCCTAAAAAGCTATGATTTGCATACATTAATAATATCTCTCATAAAATAAATGTAACATTTCTGTTAACTCGTAAGTTTGACCAACATTTGGGCACAAAATTAATTTCCATATTTTTTAGCTTTGCCGCGTCCCCGAGTATTACTTTTTGGAATTCGCGTGGCTTCCGCCATTTTTTTACGTCACAGAAGCCTCGACGCTGAATAGTTATTATTCGCGTGGTGCACTTCGCGCCACGTCTGTCGCGCTGTTGTGATTCCAGCACTAGAGTCCCGGTGCTGCAGTCTTGCCTACCTACCTACTAGGGTATTTCTGCCTCTCGCTTCTACAGTATATTCCGTGCACTTAAATGTGGTACCACCTGCCTTTTATCCACAGCTCGTTCATGTCTTCTCAACACTACGTTGCAACTCACAAACTGCAGTCTTCATCAACAGGCGTATACTGCATACTATAAGTACTTTGATGGCTGCTAGTTGGGAAGTACAGAGACTTAAAATGTAGTTTTAAGAGCAACGCTCAATCGGCCGGATAAACTTGCATGGTATAGTTTTGTGCTTATTTAAGTAGTAACGGACGTGAAATTTAATTTGTTTTCTTTTTAAATTGTGAATAGTTATACATGATATTTTAGTAGCATTCTCGTTTCTAACAGTGGTAATAAGTACCCAGGTGTAAATATTCGCAGTGCGCAGGAAGATGTGCAGTAAGCAAGTGACTGAGTATTTGTGAAACTATAACTGAACCACAGTGTTACTTAATATTGCTACATAAATGTGATCTACAATGGCAGTGAAAGCATATTGTAGCTCAGTCCTCATGCAGCTCTGTGTGCGTCCAGTAAACATAGAGTACTGACGGGCTGCGTAGCTACACAATCCTGATACAAACATGTATGTGTTGCGCCAAACCAGCAGAGAATACAAGGTTTGTTTAGTTGGATTAGTGTGTCGATGCGACAACTGTTTATTCGGTACGTTACATCTCAGTATAATGTGCAGTTATAGCGAGCGTTTTTCCTAAAACGAATACGGCAGCTCAATATTCCTGAAACACATAGAGTTTACAGCACACATGTATCGCTTTGGTAAGGCAAATTCGACAATCTACAATCGTGATAAAGACACATCTCTGACACACCATCTTCTTCTTTTACATCAGTGGTTGGGCATTTTAGTCCGTTCTGCCTCTTTCAAAATTTGTCAAGCCACCTCTTCATTTGCCTTTCTGTTGATATTTTTATTTTGTTATAGTGATTCTGATATTTGTCATACGGTTTGTGTGTTCTTTCCATCTTATCTTATATTGTTTTATTGCGCAAATAACGTTTTGTAAATGCCGTTCAGCTCGAAAGTCATTTTTTTATTTATATGCATTAAAATATATCCAGCTACGTATCTAAGGAAGTTAATTTGGCATGTGTCTACTTTGTTCATCTCTCTTCTTAAGAGGTCAGTATCTGTATCCATAGAGTACCTGCCCGGTGTAACCACGACCTTATACAACTTCTTCAGTTCAGTGATTCTGAGGACTTTCTTTCCAAACATTCAGCGTATTGTTAGCTTAATAATAGGTTTAACTTGTGTTGTACTTCATTATTTGCAACAATTGTGATATTACAACCTAAATATTTATGTATATTATATTTACCTGCGACTCAGTCTGACATTGTAAACGTTATGCACGTCAATAATGCATGATATTAGGAAAGTATGCTATCTTATATTTATAGAAACATGGTGCAGTAGTAAACGTGGCTGCTATTGTATGGTCTCACTATGAGGCTTATTTTACCAGCATTGTGTTGTATTCTGTGTTACAAGGATGGCAGTGTTTGTTCACATGAGAGCAATCCTTGGCAGTCTATACATTGCTTTTGTAGACCGGGACCTCCTTGGATAATACCTCCTGTATCTGATCATTATAACTATAGTTTATACTTAACTAGCTTCCACGTAGTGTCACTAAGAGTAGTTCACCAACATATCCTCTTTGAAAGTACCTTAACATTTGCATCTTCCTCTCAGGATGTCCTACTAATTAAGAATGTGAGCAATTATGTTAACAGTAACTGGTACATAAGTAATACAGTAACAACAAAATGACATTTGGAACAGAAAGTTTTTCTCCTCTAAAAGAAAATTAATAATTAAATAATAAGTAGTGCATTGGTTGCCATCGATGCAAGCCACTAAGGCTACTATATATATATATATATATATATATATATATATATATATATATATATATAAAGTGTAACGTATTACGCTGCAATAAAGGTACGAAGTTAACGCCTCATAAATAAATATCGTAAGAGTAGGATACGCGAGGGCCAGGTTAAGGCCTCATAATAGCTCAGCAGTAACCACTTTGGTGCAATGTCTGTTAATTATGTTGGCAAAACTGTTCCCTAGTGTTGGTCTTGTGTGAATCGTGCCGGACGATGTCGCTGGTCGGCGGGTTTTCTCGGGGATCTCCCGTTTCCCCCGCCCATTCACTCCAGTGCTGCTCCATACTCACCTCATATCACCCATCACCAGCGCCAAAGACCTCGCTTTTAAATGGTGATTAAAATATCTTCACTTCACTTTCTTTTCTCCTCTGTAGCCCTGTATCTTTCTCTCTCTCAGTAACTCTGTACATCTCTCTCTAACGCTGTCTCTCTCTTCCCCCTCTCTCTTCATTTGTATCTCTCTCTCTCTCTCTACCAGTGTATCTCTACCTATCTGTACTCGTGTATCTCTCTCCCTCTCTCTACCCGTATGTATCTCTCTCCCTGTGTAACTCTCCCTTTCTCTACCATTGTATCTTTCTGTATATCTATATATCTCTCTTTAACCTTTTATCTCTCGCTAAATCACTATACTCTTTTACGCTATCTCTGACTTCACGCGAGAATAGTGAGAAGTTAAGAGTTGTACTGGCTGACCACAGGTGTAGAGCGTGTACATAGTGGATGTGAGGTAGTTGCTGTGATGTATGGACGGAGGGGGTGTATGCTTGTACCAGATGGTGTCCCCTGGAGGCAGCTACAGCGCGCAGTACTGCACGGCACCCCAGGACCAGTCAGTCATGTACGGAGCTCCTCCACAGCACAACATGTTCCCCAGCATGAGTGTCAATGTGTCTATGAACATGACCATGCATGGCTATCCTCCCAGCATGGACAACCTGCAGCACCAGATGACATGCCCGCAGGTAACACACATGCACACGCCTTTCTCAGCTACAGGTGACGTCAGCACTTTACAACTACATCTTGCTTACAAAAATAATTCTAAAATAGTAGTTACAGTAACGTGATATGCTAACTTTGGATTTAGTTACAATCTATGCACTTTGATAGTTTCTAAGGTTGCTTTGCTTATGTTGTATTTATCTATAAATTATCAGACATAATTAAGTCAGTAGGGTTTCAAATGTGCACGTGCTATCCTAAACCATCTATGCACAGCTATCTGTCGTTAGTGCACTCTCTTTACAATGTCAGTTTCCAAACATCTCAGGGTAATATATTTGTAATTGTGTAACCCGCCTATTATTGTGCAGTTGTATAATGTAATGTGTCTCAATTACTACGTTATTTCTACTCAGTACTCAACCGGAGTTCATAAACTACAACCAGAAATAACTACACATAAAATAGGATTATTTATTGTATTTGACAAAGTTCGCGAGGTTGCAGCCTCGACGACTCTGCATATATTCTTGTCCTTCCTGTAGTCGCTTATATTTGACGTGAATATTGGTAATTGTTGTCTAGGCGCGGGTATGTTTTCTCTGGACGTGTTGTTTGTTGGCAGCATTCTACAGATGTTATGCCGCAGGGAATATTGTATGGTCCCAGACAGCCTCCGTGTGACACACGTGACATCAGGTCTACCAACCTTGGCGCTCACCTCGCGAGTCCCTGCACGTCTGTTGTCTCCCCAACAATGCGTCTATAAACCAACCAGCCAATAGCAGCTCGTCTCCGAGACAATAGCGAGCCTCTCTATTGCTATTACCACCAACCCGTTCATTACAATATATTTGAGTTTCCTTATATTTACATTTACAATAGTATGCATTGAAGTATCAAAATATTCGTTATTTTATATGTATTAACAAATAATTTAAATAGACGCACCTCAGGGCCTCATGTTAGCTCCGCCCTCAGGTAGCATATACCTTGGCTGCCTACCTCCCGGGTCCTGCCATGACACCTCTATCTGCTGAATACTTCATAATTATTACAATTATACAATTGAGATATCCAACAATAATAACTATAACATTACGTTTAACAACTACGTGCTTTAATTCTGAATTAAAAAGAAACTTGAACAATATTTCTACGACAATTTTAAACATGTAACAAGTGTTTTAACTCTATAAACTTTGGTTTCAAAATGGATCTGAGGTACCAATACCACAGTATTCACTGTCATATTATACTAACTTATGACTGGCATCTATTATTATAACGGCAAGCTTACCATTGTCTCTCAGCAGGAAAACATGTTCGACTATATTTCTCTCTTTTGTTGCTCTAATCTCAATAGTTTAGTTCCCGACAGTGAAATTATTGCTTTTTGCATTTAGTGTGGTGTTCTCTCATGTTGAATTGCTGAAACGTGAGTTTACTAGTAAAACTGTATCTTGTACTATTCGTAGTGTAATTGACCTACTTGGATAATATGCATTGATTGACCTACTCTTCATTGCCGGTCACCTAGAACCAAGGTATTTCATATGCTATAGGTTCTTAACATTTTCAAAATTATATACATTATGCGTAACGTGAGTCGAAATGATCGTGTAAATATTTATTTTCCATTTAAATATTAAAAATGTTAATCACTTCCTTAGGAAGTAAAGCGTTTATTGAACATGAGAAAATTAGTTAAATGTGAATGAACGTTTTTACTAAAGGTAAGTGAATACATCGCTTTTGAAACAAAGTATTTTGTTTATGTGTAAATTTTAAGTGCTTGATTATTTTTTACGCATCGTAAGGATTGTCTAGCTGTACATAGATATTCAGCTTGAATAGGAAAAAAACTAAGGTATTACTATTTTCGAATCTGTATATCGACTTAGAAGAATACAATAATGTCAAACTTAAATATGGATCGATATTATGGAATAGCGATTCGACACTACGAATTAATGCAGTAACAACTCGAGAATCAACACTCAGGTTTCTGGTTTGTCGAGTTTCTTCCTCCTCACACTTTTTATGATCATGAAAGTACAGTAATATTCTTGCTAACTAATTAGCAAGATATTGAATATTGAAACAATTTCCAACCCGAACACGTCTTGCTCAGAAAAGTGTTTACAGTACAAGCCTCGATGAGAGACTCTCGCAGCCGGAGTCACCGAGTTATTGTCGAATGTAGTGATCTCACTACTGTTTGACAGCAGACATCACCTTGGTCTAGAAGCCGAGATAGTCTCTAGACATTGGCGATAACTCACCAGGTCAGACGAGGAGGAAGAAAACCGTATCACAGGTCGTTTAAAAGGATGTTTCAAGTTAAGTTTATTCGCTTCCAAAGTGAGTCGCGCCAAGGTAACGTGGTATATTAACTTCTGTCTAACCATGTTCACGATCAGAGTGCTATAGAATTAGTTTCTATCCATTCCAAGACTGCAGCTTGTGTCACTCCGCGTGTTCGCGCGCTTGAACGCCATTGGCTGTGCAACAAACCGTCGCACCACCTCCGCGTGTCTCGCGAGCTGTCGACTGGCGACAAGTGGAGAAACGGAATCGCGCCTCGCTGTGGAGGAAATGGAAAGTGTGGTGCGTGCGCCTACGAAGTTTCCTGCAAACAAAATTCTTCGGGGGGGGGGGGGACAAAACTGGGTACAGAGGCAGAACTACATACCCAAAACTTTAGTAAAACATTTTACTTTTTGAAAATGTTTCCAAAACGATCATTAGTGACCAATGTCATCACTTTGCACCTTTTATCACTTTACAAAACTTGTTGTTTTAAAAATATTATCGCATTAAAATTGAAGACTCCGCGAACGAAGTTGGTGTATCAGCTAGTTGAATATATAATTGTTGACGAATCAGCGTTATCACAGTCAGACAATTAAACAAAGAGGAACAGGCAGCAAGCATACATAAACACACATTGTTTTACGTAGTAACTGTTATGTCGCGTGGTAGTTTGTTCTGTACGTCGACTGTTATATTTGTTGTTTAAAGCGTTTGTAGTTGAAATCTAGACTGAACTGAACTTGGACTAGATTCAACATGAAGCGAAATTAAAGTGAACGTGTACTAACATGCTTTTATTGTAAAAGTTTCAATCCAGACTGACTTGTAAACATTGCGTGAACCCGGCCTGAACATTGTTCGTAAACATATTTTTGCCAAACATTTAACTACAGAACAAATGACTGTCGAAAAACAAAGAAGCACACATTTGTTATGTATTTTGTTGAATTTATTTGTCTGATTATTTATTTTGTACTTTCCATAGTTTTTATAACATTAAAAAAGTTCCATGTACGTAGTCCAGGACAATTCTAACCTCTTACATACGGTAACCAATGAAACTATTCAAAATGGCGACCACTTCATATTCGTTCAGTTTAGTTCGATGAGTGTTTAAAGTGAAGATTTCAGTCTGTATTCTAGACTCCAGACCACCTCGCCGACTGGACCGAGCCACTCCACTGCTACTTCAGTCTAGTCTGCGTGTTTTTACAGTAACATTTCAATAGGCATTCTTCAGTCCACTCCTGCCAATGTTACTACAAACATACTGTACACATAACATAATACGAGAGTCCTAACTGCCATGTTAAACAAAGAGAACCTTGTCTTTGCCGAAGACGTCCGAAGTAGACTACAGTTCTCCCCTCCCTAATACCAACGTTACAAAAATGCACCCTGAAGAATATAGAAGGATATTCAAAATTACTGTGTCCCTGATATAATTATCCTTATTATGTTTAACAATAATTAAAACTTTTTTTAATTACATGCGTTAATACAGAAGCATAATTCCAGTTTGTTATTATTACAATGTAACGTTTATATTTCGTTGATAAATTGACGGAAGAGGTGGGAAACTTCAGCAATCTTCGGTTCAGAATTCGTTTTTCCTATTCAAGTTACGAGGATCTGCTACTAGGCTTCTGGGCCTTTGAGTACGATATGCTACGATTCTCTGAATATTGATATCCTGACATGCTAGTCTGCGCACAGCCTGGTACTGCGTGATGCATTCAGTCAGTTGCAGGCGTACTTATCTCGCACACTTGACTGCCACTCAACCCTCAATGCACGAAAGATTGCGGGCTTTCCAAAGAGTATGAAAGTAATAGATGCGACTACCATTATATTGGCTGGTTTGAACGGCGTGGGCAGAATTCTGTGCATGCGCGAATCGCGCAGTAATAATTTTATTTAAAATTTTTAAAACTGGTTTTTCTAACCTAACTAGACCTTTGAATGGGAATATAGCTTTTTTTGTTATGTTTTTAAGTAATCTAAACAAAACGTCAACTAATGTAAACTAGTGGTCACATAGGTCGGTAAAAATGGGGGAAAGTAGACCTGCGCACAACAGATGCGCAGAGACGAATACGAAAATGAACAGCCAATAGGGAGACATGTTAGTAGAGTCCAAAGCCACTTTACTTAATGATATTAAACTTCCCGGTTGTGAATATTGTGTGTTTTTACTGTAAGAAACTCAGAGTGCGAATACACCTGAATACAGGCGTATTTTCGCGCTTGAATCAGCAACAGGCTGGTCTCAAGTGTTTGCTACGGAACAACTACGTTTACAAGCGTGAACGACAATGAACAATTTCTTGGCAAAGTTGTTCTAAGGCAAACATAAATGTCTCAATTATATGCTACTTTAGTTTATGCGGATATATCAATGGCGTGTAGAAAAGTCAGGACTAATATTTACACGTTGGAAGATATAGTTTTCCTCGGGAAGACAGAAGCAATGTATTTATTCTGTTATTTATTAGGCCACCTCTACATGTCATGTAACAGCACAAGTCTTGGTTGAGGCAACCTGCTCTCTACTAGCGGGACATGTGTAAGGACTCGGCCATGGCCGGTATTCAGGAACAATCCCAGCATTCGCCTGGAGCCGAGGATCGAACTCGGGTACTCCCAAATACGAGGCGAGGGTTATACCACTAAATACCTACACTATATACGATGATAATTAATAATACATTAAATATACAAATGTGTTTAGGAATACTGATGCGAGAAATAATTTTGAGTATTATTCTAGCCACTTGCAATTAAGAATAAAATTATGTTTAGGCATTTATAAAATTACTTCATGTCACTAAACATACTTCGTAAATATATTTTTAAAATAATTATATAATTTTGAAACACATACACATCGGATATTTAAGGATAAAGTCACACCTCAACAAGCATTTTTAAAATGTAAATATTTATTAGTCCTGCAGGGTGTAAACGACTTACGTGAAATCTAACTCCAACGTCAACATACCTACGACCGAGCGATATTTCTGTCATAAAGTTAAAGCTAAGTAAACCTGAGAAGCTTATGTACACTTCGATGTGAATTGGCCTCTAAAATGACAATAATTTATTTCTAGAATTTTTGTGAGAGCTATACATTAAAACCCAATTGTAGCCTATTCGATGACGCAAAATTATTCGGGTGAAATTGTTTTACAATGTAGCCCTATCTCTAAAAGCAAAATACTGTATGGTTTCCTCTAGTTACCGATTTAACATTTTCGTGCATTTTTGTAAACTGAATTATTTGCCGAGACCTACGGTTTATGATAGTACAGAAGTAAAACGTGGTAGCGTTAGATATCAGTTTCGCCTATCCTGCAAGATATATTATACGTATTACCGAGTACAACTGCTGCAACTCACGATATAAGTAGCACTTATGTAGTGTATGAAGGCACGCGCTATGTTTTCAGTTGTGATAGTATCAACCTGGCAGCTGCCATGGACAGAAGGATACCAGTTTCTCCTCGCTCTCTCCTCCTGACAACAGCACTAGGGAGCTCAGATGCCAAGTTAACTGCCGGGCATTGTAGCAGGTGCAGTGAGGTGGTTCCTTACGAAAACGTGTGTGTATGTGCGTGTGTATATATATATATTTTTTTTTATTGCTCTTCAAGATGTAATACATATATATAAAACACATCATCCGGGGCCGCGGTGGCCGAGAGGTCAGACCATTCGCCACCCACCAAGGCGATCCGGGTTCGATTCTCGGCGGGGTCGGTCCCCGGATTTTCGCATGTGGGAATGGTGCCGGACTATGCCGCTGGTCGGCGGGTTTTCTCGGGGATCTCCCGTTTCCCCCGCCCTTTCATTCCGGCGCTGCTCAATACTCACCTCATGTCAACCCTCACCAATGCTAAAGACCTCGATATTGAGCGCTGACCAAAACATCTCTCGCTCACTACACGCCACCTTCATGAACACTTTATTGCTAATTGTTTGAGAGGATTATCTTGTGAGGGTGCACTTCGTTGCCGGCCAGGCACGTGGTCGTACGACCACGGTCTACTTGCTGTGTGTGTGTGTGTGTGTGTGTGTGTGTGTGTGTGTGTGGGTTACGCGTCAGGATAGCAGTGTGGCTGTACAGATATTCTGATAGTTGTCTTTCATGACTGCACGAGAAGGTGCCTTGCAAACAATGCACGTGTATTTTACAGTAACTGTTCAAAGTGGCGACCACCTACTTACCAACAGCGACAAACAACCGAGTGTCTGACGCGATCACACATGTGTGGAGTGAAGCGAATAACAGTACAAGCATCAGTAATCCGGGCGTGAAGTTCAGCTGCTGTGTTGTCTCGTAGACCAATGTCTTGAGATGAGCCCACACAAAGAAATAACATGGCGTCAGGTCTGGGGAGCATGGTGGCCGCCTCTGCCTATCCATCTCTCTCCAACATGGCGGTGAGGAGCTTTCAAATTGAAGTGTGCAGGGGCTCCGTGGTGCTGGTACCACATAAGCTGGCATGATGTTGAGCCACGTCCTACAATAGAACAGGCAGTATGTTCTCTGAAAACTGTCGATAACGGCGGCCAGTCAAACACGCCGGCAGAAAGTACGGTCCTAAGATATTGTCGCCGACAATGCCGGCCTAGAAGTTAGTAAATAGTACTGTTCAACCACTGCACGTGGGTTGATGTCATCCCATACGTGAATGTTTCGTGATTGAGAACTACGTCACACATGAAACAAGCCACGTCGTCCACAAAACGCGGCGAGGAAAGGCATGATCGTCTGCGCATTGACGCAGGAACCAACGAGCGATATCGGCTCGTGGCTGAGAACCAGCTGGTTGTAATGCTTGCACCTTGTCGCGATGAAACTGGTGTAGCAGTTGTTCATGCAGAACTTTGGTGGCTCGAGTGCTTTGTGCGAGTGATTCCACGTGTGCTACTTGATGGCGAGTCGGTGACACGTACCTACACTTCCTCTTCAAACCTGACTGTTCTCATGTTGCGTCTCACACCGGTGTCATGCCTGTTCGCTGCTACAGCGACGGGAACCCTAGGTGCACCAAAGTTACAAGTGCTCAGGTAAACTTACTTTTCAAATTTTTAGATTTCTATCCAGCCAGTAAACCTGTATTAACATCCAGAAGGAAATGATAATCAAATATAATTTGAATCCATCTATTCAACGTCATTTTCACTTTTATACACTGTTAAAAAAGACAGAACAAATTTTCACATTTGTGTGTGGAACTTATTTTCACCAAAATATTGTGAATACACACAAACATTCTCATTTTCACAACAAATTGTGGAAATTCACCAAGATTATT
>PNEQ01034510.1:0-21339 GCA_003012365.1 Medauroidea extradentata
GAACTTTTTTCACAAACTTAACATTTCTGGGAAAATTAATAAGTTGTATTCATCCTAGCTGTGTCCACCTTAACTTGCAATGGAAGCCTTAATTGCATAACTCTTTTCTCCAATTTTGTATAGTTTTTAAAGTTTTCTTTTACTGGGACAATGCTTAGAAAATAAGATGTTTTAGTTTGCCTGTATGTATGTATGTTTTATGTGTGACAACTAACCCCATCTTAAGTGACAACTTACCCCAATGATGGGGTAAGTTGTCACAATTGTCGACTTGTTTTTGAAGACGAATAACTGTGATTTTACATCATTATTTTCAGTCATAATAAATATTTTGTGACAGACAAAGATTTGTAATAAATAATGAATAATTTAATTTTTTATAAACTCGCATCATGTTGCATATAAAAATTCAAAGTTAATTCTGTGACAACTAGCCCCAGCCTCCCCTATACAAATTAGAGTAAGTAATTTTGTCAAGTGTAGTCACTAAATGTAAGGTTTTAAGACATCAAATCCAATTAATATGGGATTCACAATGTTCTCTCTGAATACTTAAAACACAGGATGGGTAGCCCAGTTACCCCTAAAAAAATTGCAAAAAGGGATAAGTGGGCCATATTTGTGGGGTAACTGGATCCCTGGTGGTCCCAGATGCCCCTTAAAATACCAGTGACCCCAGGTTTTGTTGCAGATTATGGTAAGAACATACACAAGAATCACACAGAGGGGAGCCGGCTCTGTGTACACAGAAGATCTTCACCAGGCTGTCGAAGATGTTAAGAAACGGGAATAGAACCACACGGGGTGCAATTTCCTTCTATACCATACCAAGATCGACATTAAAACACTATGTAGCAGGTACATGTGGAACAGGAAAAAGAGGTGGTAGTGGTGTAGCATCATATCTATCAAGTACAGAAGAAGAAATTGCAAACTGCATAAAAGTCATGGAGAGAAACGGGTTTGGCCTATCCCGAACAGAAGTTCTTGATCTGGTGGAAAGTTATATCAAGCCAAATCGAATAGAAACTAGATTTAAAAATCAAAGGCCTGGCAATGACTGGTTTCTTTCCTTTAGACAAAGGCATACATTAACCCTAAAGAAACCTCAATCCATTGAACATGCCAGATGTGACCATGTCAATCCTTGGGTCGTTTAGGACTTTTTCAATAAACTGATTGAAATGTATACAGAGTTAAAGCTTGAAGGAAAGCCTGGTCAGATATGGAACTGTGATGAAACGTCTTTCTGCCATGACCCGTCAAAAACCAAAATAGTTGGGGCTATAGGCATGAAATGTCAGCGTAAAACCAGTTCATCAGGGCGGGAAAATACAACAGCGTTTCTATGTTGTTCGGCAGATGGCAAAATGTTGCATTTGCTGTGTGTTTTTAAAGGTAAATATGTAATGCAAAATTGGGTTGAACAAGAGGAACCAACAGAAACTGCAGTTGCGGCAAGCGAAAGAGGTTGGATGGAGACAACCTTATTTTTTCATTGGTTCAGAGACGTATTCTTGAATAATATTGGTAATGAAAGACCAGTCTTGTTATATGATGGACATGTAACACATATTTCAACCAAGTTAATTCAGTTAGCTCAGATAAATAATGTAGTAATTATAAAACTACCGCCTCACACGACACATCATCTCCAACCGCTGGATGTAGCAGTCTTCCGTGGTGTAAAAGTAGCTTGGGACAAAGAACTAGTAAAATGGCAACGTGAAAATCCGAGAAGGAAAATTCTAAAACCTGAATTTGTTCGTATTTTAATACATGTTGCTAAGGCACCAAGAAATATCATAACCGGATTCAAAACAACGTGCGTTTATGATGAAGTGAAGCAAGGGCCAAATAGAGAAGCGATTCATGAGACAGTTTTCAATGCATCAGATTTGAGGCAGTATAAGAAAGGCATATATATGTCTACATCACCTACGTCAAGTACAAGCCTACTGCAGCAGGACATAGCACCCATGTCAACCTCTCCAATTGTCGGCCAACTGCAACAGGGTTTAACAACCACACTGACCACTTCTCCTGTCAGCCTACTGCAGCAGGATGTAGCATACATATCAACTGCAGTCAGTGTAAACATAGAAACAGAGAGGCATAAAAACTGTGAAGAAAACCTTTTAGATATGATGAGACAACAATCCACTACAAATAAGGGAACAAAACGCAAGAGACTCGTCACAAACTGCTAAATTAATACTAGTAGTGACTACTTGAAGATGAAAGAAGAAGCTGAAAAGTCAAAAGTATATACACAACAACAGAAGCATACAAAAGCTATGGAGAAGGAAAGTAAGAAAGCCAAACGACATATGATAAAGAAGCATGTAGAGTTGAATGACAACAGCTCCGATGATGATTGTTGTGACAATTTGTCTCTACAGGATAGTGATAAGGACATAAATTTCAGTTCTTCGAGCAATGAAGATTAGTGCAGGTGATTTTTGTGTTAAAGCCTACTGTAAGCAACCGACATCGTTCAGGCTTTACGATGTCAAAATATTGAGTGGTAGTCAAGGAGGGTATGATGTCACATTTCTTAAACGTCATAGCCAGACAATGAAATTTTCACAAACTGACGAAGAATCCTATGTTTCAATAAAAGATGTTGTGAGAAAGCTATCAAAACCCATCATTAACAGCTCAGTTAGATACAAGGACAAGATTAGTTTTAGCACAGACCTAAGTGATCTTACAATCATTCATTAGGGTAGATTAATGTCATCAAGAGGAAGAGAACTGTAGGCCTATGTTACCATCAAGTAATTAATGATTTAATTTTCAACTCTATGTAAAATGTAATGATAGTAGCTAAACAAGTAACTTAACTGAAAGCTTTAAGTTATTTATGTAAGTTAATTTAACTTAGGCCACAACTTAACTTCAGTGTTCTTTCATAATCTTTCAAATGTAAGTTTGGGTAAGTGTAACTTACTTATTTGTCATTTAAGAACACATTCTGATCTATTTTTATTCGACAAGCTCACTTTAAATATGTTAACTTATAACCTATTTCTTGCATCTGTTCTTACATATTTAAATATAGTCGAGCACACTTCGTCACAGTTAAGGGCAGTTGTGTAGAAATTGTATTTGTATTTATTTTTGAACAAACTTGTTTCCATGACAATTTGTTCATTTTAACTTTCCTTTATATTTTTTTATATTAGTTTTCAGTGAACTATGTAACCATAGTTTATTTTTATAAACAACTTCAATAAAACTTTAATTTAAGATTATTCAATTGTATTTAATAACCTACAAATGCACACACATTTCTTACATCTTCTTTGCACAGAAGACTGTTCCAATAAGTAATACATTTGACACATTCTCTTGTTGGTTACTTGTTTGGTACTAGGTCCACATGCCTCAGGTAATTCTTAAAGGAATTATATTGAACACAGGCCCAGGTGGTCCAGTCACCCCATTCTGATGGGGCAACTGGGCCCAACAGGGCAGCAAAAAAATTAGTTTAACAAATTACAACTAAACACAATTTATATCTTCAAATGTGTATAATTTTAAGTTCATATGTTAGTGTTTCTATTATAAGCCCATCCACACTGAAACCACTATAATTAGAGATCACTAATTATTCATATTTGATTACCTGCATGATGGTATTGTAAAACCCTGGCCGAGTTACCCCCACTGACCTTTTAGAACTGTTTATAGTAATGTTTTCAAAGACCAGATTTGCAATGATTCAATAAAAATGTTTGGGTTACTCTTGCTCCTATGACCACTGAGGGGGAAGTGTAACCTAACAGACATTAACTATTTTGAGTAAAAATAGGTGATGTTTTTATTCTAAAATAAGTAGAAATGCATACATTAAAAAGTGTTGCTAACAAAATAGCCAGATTAATAAAATAAGTTTAAGTTACACTGGCCCCATACCTAATTTCAAATAGATTACATTTGCCCCGCTACGCCGAATTGTGTGTAGCTCACACTTTAAAGTCTCAGTTATGTTATAATAAATAAGTTTCATGACATCTGTAGACATTGTGAGCATTATCTTTTACATGCTGCAATTAGAAAGTTTGGGGGAACAATTATATTGAGATAGTTGCAGTAATAATAATGGGTTACACTTTCCCCAGCATTATTTTCTTCTTAGATATTATCACACTGCAACTTCAATTACAATTAAGTTTACGCTCTTAACGATAGTTGTTGCCTCATTTTTGTTACAGGCATGGTGCGTACATACATACGAAAAAAGAAAGCGCAAGGTTTACAAAAGATGACTTACAGACTGCTAAAAGTTAAGTGCATTCAGGTGTTTTGACAGTGTATAAGGCAGTTAAATATAGGAATTTGGAATTCCAAAACCAACGTTCTACATACATATTCAACAGCATTGCCTGAAGAAGACGAAAGAAAAATAGAATGTGTGAAGACAATGGAAAAATGGGATTTCGGCCTACAAAAAAAAAGTATTGTTGGAAAGTATAGGGAGATAAGTAAATGGTTACAGCATATCCACACCATTTAAGAATGGTGTACCAGGGGATGATTTTTTTATTAGGTTAAAACAGACATGGCGGTTAAGCTTAAAGAAGCCACAAGGTGTTGAAGCATCCAGAAAGAAAAACATTCCACATCTATTCGGCTGGACATAAAATGTACATGTAGATTCTGTGTAGATGTTTGACCTTGCCTGTCCGTGCTAGGAAAGGCGCAGCGGTGAGATGGCTGCTCGGAAATTTTGGTACTGTCCTCAAAAACTGGCATGGCAGTTGGAATACCGGTATACTATGTAAGTAACAATATTAAATGCCATTAACAAAGGTATTATGGTACGATTGGCACAACATTCTGAAAACTTCATAGTGCATGTACCAAAAAACTGGCACATCTGCCGCTGGTGGCAACGGCTACTTTGCTTGTTGTGCATGCCATTTTCAGTGTTTATTTGTAACTGCGATAAAACCATAATAATTATACCTCCAAATCTTTGGATGTTAATATAAATTAGTAGGAATTGACAAAAAGAAACCTTTTTTGTCACATGAAAGCAAATTTATTCTTTCATAAGTTGGCATTCTGATTTTCATGTTTCGTTTGTCTGGCTTCGGGTTATACTATTTACGTTTATGTGTTTGTTTACAGCATCATCACATATGTATATTTTGCAAGTGTGTTGGCGAATCTGATAATTTCTGTGTAGGCCTGTTTTGAAAGTTACATGTGCAATTATGTTTGATGGTTTCAGTGAATTATCGGAACGGAATAAATATTACGGGCAGCTGATTTCGCGCTGCGCAATGAACGTGTTCTATTTTCTTAAAAAAAATGTCTTGCTCCAAGTTTAGTATGACAAAATGCAATCGTAAATACGAATTATAATTGTAACGAGTGACAGAAGACCCTGGTTTTAATAGTTCTGCACGATGCACACACAGTGTGCACGACAACTATCAGTCTCGGAAGAATGGGAAAGACAGCTCTGAGAAGCCATGGGAAATCAACTACACAAATCGCAGCAGAGAACAGCACGACAAAGTGTTCACGAGTTGATATGCTTTTCAAGAAAAACAGCAAAGATGGTTGTCCTTCTACCAGTACATCTACAGGTAGGCCTGAAGTATATGGTGGTGATGTTTCTAATCCAAAAAATGTGGGACATAAAAACCCGTGTGTTGTGAAACAATACCTCCTTTCAGAAGATGTGACAAAGGCAGAAGTAATTTTGTGTCTGCAAACTGTCATGAATCATTCTCCTTCGTAGCGCAGGAAATTTTGTTTTTTTCCTTTAATGTTCCCAGATAGTCAAATTGCATCCAAAAATTCAGTTGCAAACGATTAAAATTTCTTATACAATAATCCATGGCCTGTTGCCATATTTAAACAACACGCTAAAGGAACTTGTTTTAGAATGAAGATGAGCATAACATATCTATTAGGTATTACACATATGTATTTTTGGGGGAAACAACAGTAGCTGATTTATTAATAGAAGGGTTGAAAACTGGTGCAACAAGTGAACATAAAAAAGCTCATTCAGCTGTTTATGGATGGTCGTAGTGTAAATTTGAAACTTCTGAGACTTGTATGCTGAACTGCGAGAAAGAGAACAAATAGTTTTACAATTTAGTGATATTTTACACACTGACCTTGAAGACATTTTTGAGTGGAAAACTCTACAATAGCCGTATTAATTTTCGGGTGACACACATAGTAAGGTAAGTTTGAAGATAAATTTATTAAATTTGCTTGAAAGTGTTCAATTGCACTGTATTGCCTATTTAGATTTGAGTAATTTGTTTATAACATGTTGAAGAAATCTAGAAAATATTGGCTAAATGCAGTGATGTTTAATACACTGCTTAAAGTGTAACCTACATCATATTCATAAGACAAGGTAGTGATGAAGTTCAGTAAATGAGATTACAAAACCTTGAATTTTGAGGATATTGACCTTGAAACTGGAATAAGCCTGGAATTTGAAATAGCAAGTAGAGTGGCCACCCTGTTCTTAGACATACAACGCAGGGAATTCCATCTTGGCCTCGGAATAACTCTTCAGCAACGGCTAATGGCCAGTTCAGTCGTTTCCCTTGGTCATTTCCAATAAGAACCACTTCACCAACTTTAATGCATCTCCCAGACTTCGCACTGTCGGTTGAAGTAAGCTGTCCAAGTATTCATTACGAAACCGTTTCTTAAGGTCTTTGTAGATATTTAGCACATCCCTTAAGATTTACAGTATATATTTGATCGCAGTCAGGTACCCCAATATCTTTGATTTCTTGCAGAATTGTAGCAGGGGTTAACGCAACCAAATCACGAGTGGTGTCTGACATAAAGGCGAGCGGCCTTTAATTTATTATGGATTCACAGTCGCAAAGCACTGCAAGGAGTTCTTCAAAATTCAACATTGCTCACAGTATAGTAACTTACCATATTTTTGTTTATATCAACAATTTAATAGAGTTTTTAAAGAAAATATAATTTATGACTTAATCACTTTTGGCAGTATACCGACGATATGTCAGCTGATGTTGTAGAGGAACCCAAGTGGAAAACGAACTGCAGTTTTAAAAATTTTAAAGGACTACATGTAAATTGCACTAATTCGATCTGCCTCGTAGTTTTTGTGCATCAGATTTGAACGTTCGCACATAGTTTTTAACGGAATTAGAGCCCAGAACCTCCTGGAATTTAGACCTGAGTAACAAACAACTGCATCACGTAACGTCGAAATAATTGATAAATATAAAATTTAATTTTAAAAATTAAATATTTGTGTCCAGGGGCTCGATTCTCATTCGGGGCGACCGCGAGTTAACAGGAGTTCTAACTGGACTCCTGCTCGATCTAGCAAGAGATGTTTGAAATACAATTCTCATCTAGACCAAGCAGCGGTCTAACGGGACTTTTAACAGGACCGGCCTAGCGTAGGCACTGTGGGCTGCGGTAAGCAAGTTAGCGAACCTTGTTAGCGAGTCTGTTGAGTTACATTTACAGAGGAACTGCCATATTTAATTGAACTATTTGTGCGCGCCGACGAAGATTCTGGGATTTTATATTCGTGGAGGATCCATTCTAAAATTGTGCACCTACATTAAGTATTATTTTGCAAATAATTTGTGTATTATGTGTTCACATGGGTGTAAAAAATACACACTCTTGTTATATCCGTCGTGCACCTGACATGATTACATACGTACGTTCGTAAATATATAGGCCTAGTTTATTGATAGTAGCTGTTGCATAAAATAATTCACTCAATATAAATTTACCAGCGAGTACAATAATGTTACAACAATATAAACATTCGTTATGCTCATGTAAGTAAAGATTTCGATTTGTAGGTTAGGTTGAGATAAACTGCTCAGTTATTCAAATTCGTACGTGCAAACATAATGCTTTGGCAACAGCAATGTACCACTCGTGTTTAATTTCAGACATATGATACTTGAGTGTAAAATTATGTGATCCTATATCAAGTTGTTAAAAAAAGTAAAGTTAAATTGTTAAAAAATAATGTCCCAGTACTAGGCCTACTGCATGTTTAGAGATTATAGACAGAGGTAAGTTATTGATTCTGATCACGGTCTAAGAGTAAGAGGTCTTGACACTGCCTATGCTCTCCAGCAAGAGAAAGTGACCCCTTCATGTCGCCGAGCGCTAGTAGTAATTTGGTGGAAGATTTGTCTTGTTTACATCTCGCATTTTAACATTTTTGCTATTATTTACATAAAATAATGTTAATAAGGTAAGCTGATGTAGTATACACTCATGTTCCATCTCCATAAATGCATTGGCATGTGTGGAACTGTTTATAAAAGTAGTCTGAAGAAATATATTGTGTACTAGCTGTCCCTTTGCGGTTTCGCCCGCGTGTACTATAGAAAAGAGTAACTAACTTTTAGTTACGTGTTAATTGATGGTGATACTATATTCACTGTTTATCTTTAAAACATCAAATACAAACAGATTTGCCCAGTCCACTGCGCTAAGCGTACTTAAATTGCAGAACTTCTTTTTTAAATTCATCTTTATTTCTCTGTAAAACAGCTGCCGGGCTGCGGCTTCCACCGTCCACCGCGTGAAATAATTTAATGTAAATATATGTGATGAAGGCATGTAACAGCTAGCGTACTCAATAACAGTGTAAAGAGCGCGCGCAATATGCTTGTATGTTGTCATAGTAATTCCCATCGCAAAGTCTTGCACGGGATACGAACCCGTAACCCCACCCCTCCTACACCCCAAACTTTATACAATACCTGAGTGAATGCTTAAGGCCTCGATCACAGGAACATACCTACATTATTTAAACAACAATAGCAATAAAGCTCAAATTGACTCTACTTTTTTTAAGGTTCTTTTTTTTCCGGCAATTATTCGAATTTTTCTCGCCGTAAAAACCATCTTTGAACTTCAACGAACATTAAAAAAAAAAAAAAAAAAAGAATTGGCCAAATTGGTCCAGGTGTTGTTGAGTTATGCGCTTACCAACACATTTTGCGATTCATTTTTATATTATAGATTATTGCTTTAGTGAACATATTCGAACAAAAACTATATTTCGTGCCCTACAAAAATTTAGAATCGTTGCAACATGCATCTACATGTAAAAGATTGAAAAATTAAATTTTATTGTTGTAAAAAAAATGTGTTCCAATACAAAATTACGTTCCCATTTTTTTCTTCCATTTAATACTCGCAATTCCGGTAATAACTTCACATTTTAAGCTAAGCCAAATACAAAAACAAGACAAATCTTCCACCAAATTACTACTAGCGCTCGGCGACAAGAAGAGAGTCACATTTTATTCCTCAGTGTCAAGACCTTTACCTTCATAGACCGTGATTCTGATGAAAGCCATAACTGATACTTTATTAACCATAGAACAAAATACATTGTTATGAGTTTCGTCACAACGTAAACAAAACGACACATTTAATTATATACAGTACATCTGCAAGCATTTCAAAACACTATTAAGTTAATGAAATTTAGTACTTGAATTATAGTAATTGAACATATATATACCATTGACATTGTCAAGTACAGAAAATCAGTCTGGTATAAACTCATCTTCAGTTAATGTTCTTTCCAAGAATTTGTTAAAATCATAATCGGGATTATTCAGCAGTCGAAGCCCGCCACAGTTATACAATCACGCACCAACTTCTTTGTCGATTGTCTTTTCTTTCTTTACAAAAGAGCATCGTTATTCTCTCATTGGCCAGCGAGCGAAGTCTTGGGCTTGGGTGCACTATAATTCACGGAACTCGCAGACAGCATCGTACAGGGAGCCCGGTTATTCGCTTACATATTTTAACTGGACCAGTTAAACCACGAAATGTAGCGGGATCCTGCTAAACGAGAATCATAACAATTCCGCTACAAGCGGTGAACACTGTTAGTGTAACAAGACTCCAGTTCAACACCGATTTGAATGAGAATCGAGTTCCTGGGCTCATAGAGGATGGACAATACCGCATCTCGATAGGTTACTGTAGAGTGAAACTCCCGTATAGGTTATTTCTCGCTGCTCGTTCCTGCTTTTCGGATCATCTGCCTTGAATGTTGAACTTAGTTTTATTCTTAATAATCACATTATCGTACAAATTAAAAAAAAAAAAACTACATATATTTTTTAATACGTAAGCATCTCTCTGACATGAACAACACCTCAATATCGCTACTGGTTAGATAGATATCGTGGGTTGATGGAAAACACATTTTGTGCTTTTTCACCCTTTTGGGTGTCAAATTTCTAAATATTTTTAATTCACATCTTAGATATTTGTATAAGTATCCAATTGAAGTGTAAATCACATCGCTAGCCCGTTCATTCGAATCAAAATTTATCATTCACTAAAAAAACACATATCATCCCTGCACAGTACTGAGGAATCAAATTTCGAAAAATCTTAAAACCATTTAGCGATCATTTCTATAATTATCATCCTGAAGCAAAAATTAATTGTATATCTCGACGGGTTCGACAGATATCGAGGATTTATCTAAAACACATTCAAGGTCTTTTCACCACCTAAGAGAGTAAATTTCGAAAAACCTTTGAATCACGTTTTAGAATATTTTATCGGTGTCTCGTGGACGTTAAAAACACGACATTAGCCCGCTGGGTTTAAGATATATAGACGATTAATTTAATACCCTTTTCACCTCCCTAGGTGGTGAATTTCGAACGTTCCTGAAATTAATTTTCAGATACTTGAGTAAGCATCAATCTTAAACAAAAATCACTTAGCTATATAAAAATCAATTGGATATATATACAGAATGGTCCTGAACTACAGGCACAAATGCAGGGAGGTGATTCCTCATGGAAAATAAAGTAGGGCATATGGACACTTTGCACCTTAGTGTATTATTGTGGGAGTAATGAGCCGCAGAATATCGAATTTGATAACCGTATTTATTTTAAATATCTGACACAGAATTATGTAAAACGACAATACTTTGAACATTGATTTGTGTTGTAATAGTCTTCAAACCCACATCAAATGCTGGTTGATACCTATAGCCATTACTGAAAGAACAGGGGTGGCCACCCTCTTAAGTGAGTACATAGGTTTAGTTCCTACTGGCGCAAAGGCTGGAGGCTGTGGTGCCACGTCCGCCATCTTGGATGACGTCACCACCGCCATCTTGTTTCCCCTGCCGCCATCTTGGATTACATCACTTTCAAAATTTTCCAAAATTTCCAAAATTAAAAAAAATCTAAAAAATAATTTTACATCCATCCGCCATCTTGGAATAATTTATACCCGCCATCTTGGAATACTTCTCCCGCCAATTTTCGTCAGTCATTTGTTTACATGTTCTGGAGGCCTCCATATTTAATGTTTAAAATTCCCCTGCAAAAACAATCGATTATTACATTTAATTCTAGGAATGACCACCAGGGGTTTGAGCCGCCTTTTTATTCTCACTTGATTCGACTTCAGCATTTGTTTAAGGGCTAATAGTGTATGCCTTATTATATGAACTCTCGCCCCTATCACCAATATTTTTTTTATGCTTACCTCCAGGCATCTAGATAGACAAGTCTTGACAAGCATTAAGTTTAGAAACTAATTTTTATTAATTAAAATGTACAGTAAAATAATACTTCACGAAGACTCTAGATATCGGCTTGCAGGTTCACGCAGCTCTTCTGCTGATGCCTTCATTCTGGGAAGCCTCTGCACTAGAATAATCACAACATCTCTCTAATAAGGTGCCTGTTGTTGCCCTCACCTTTTACCCGGGCTTGGGACCGGCAACACTACTGTTCTAAAGTAGTGCAGGCAGGTTTACAATGCTGAAACTCACAAACCATTATTATTAGGGCCTGGTAGTTTTCGCGAAAAGATTTTTGCCCCACTTTGTTTCAGTGTCTTACGTGCACACCTGCAGTTCAACTTCATGGCTATTGACAGAGTGTTTTTGTGCAGAGTCGTTATTCATTTGACTGTGCCAATCAGTACACATATAACTGTCACACATCACGTCTGTGATTTGCGGGTTTAACCTCCACACGCTGGGTGTTAAGGCATCCAATCACTGACCACATAGCAGAGATGCTGGTGCGCACGTAAGACACTGAAACAAAGTGCTGCAAAATTCTTTTCGCGAAAATTACCGGGCCCTAATTATTATACAGAACACAAACACAGAAAAAAATATAAATGCTGAAACTTACAACCCAGAACGAAAATATATACATCACAAGAACCTATCAAAAACAGAATAAATAATAAAATATATACAATATGAACAACTAAATACAACGAACTATGTACGCTATTTACAACTCACCATGGTAGCCATGGGGGAGCGTATGGATGCCGTCTTCCATTATGCGACGCTTGTCGTCTTCCCACGACAGAGCCAGCTTGTTGGTACACTCTGTATACACATCATGACGGTGGGACCTGATGCTACGCACATGAACTCGTTTCTTGTTCTGCTCCTTTAGTAAAGTCTTGTAGTCGGCAAAGGCAAGCTTGTTCTTAACCACACATTTCTGCACTCCCTTGGCCCTCTTTGCAACTTTGCTATTGCACCGGTATGTATGCATTTTAGCTCTCAACCCCACGAATTCAGACATTTCCTCTCCACAACACTCGTCCTTAAATTTTCCCACTACCTTTTTGTTGGTGGGGAGTAGCACTGGTGTGTGGGAGGGTATGCGCTGGTATCGAACTCCATCATAAAGTTGGGGTCTACGGCTAGGTCATTGTAAAAATCTTCTGTTTGTATTTCATATATGAAGGAGTCAGTATCCATATATGCCAGCTGCAGTTGTTCACCATATCGAGGCTGCATCACGTCGTAGTGGAACCTATACATTAATGTTTTCGAGAGCTCAAGGACAGCTAAACCTGCATAGATTGGTTTATCAAACATGATAGCCTCCTTTTCCATCTTCATCAAGGAGAGGTTTTCAGTGTAAATAGTGCGACACTTGAAGGTGGGCCTAGCTATCAACTTCCTGACTCTCTTCTCCTTACATATCAATTCCATGTGTTGCCGCTTTCTCTTATTTTTCATCAGCTTTCCGAAGGTAGCATTATTCATCAATTTAAAGAAGTCCTTTTCAAAGTCGGTTGTGGTAGCTGTTCTTTTCTCAGTATTAAGGTCAATATATGGTTTTAGCCAAGCCTCCTGGAAGAATTGTAGGACTCTGTGTATTTTAGTAACTTTGAGACCATGAGCCATTGCCTGTTTCAAGTTGATGTAGTACAGGATGTATTGCTCTTTACTCTCCAATGTGGTCATCAGCTTTTTCTGTTTGGAGCTAGGGTGACATTCGTTCACTGGAAGGAAAGGCAAATCTTTGTGTCCTTCATGCAGCTCCTCCGGATACTCGATATCCACCTCCAGGATAAAACCAATAAAGCCATTGTCAGGAACAGAGATTACATTAATGTCCATACTAACCCATCGGAAGTCACATTTAGGGAGGGGGAGGGACATTGCCCAGCCGTAAAGGTTGTTTGCATTCACATATTTGAGGAAAGATGACGGTTTGAGTGGACTGTATGTGGAGGGATCATACTTGTTGTTTGCCTCGCAATGCCTCTTCACACATTGAGACACCCCTCCCCTTATTCCCTGTTAAATGAAGAGGTACATGTCATAGTCGGTGATGAGTTCAAGCTCGACTTGGGTCCTCTTTAACATGGCATCGGATGAAAAGCCCGGCGCACTGATGTAGCGGACACAGTATAGTCCATAGGTCTTGAGGCGCAAGCTCCTAAAGTTTTCAAACACATCACACAGCAGTAGGACGTCGGTATTGAGGTAGACATCACTGTATTCACCCAATGTCTTACAGTTGAATTTCGACCATACTTGTTGAGCATGATCATAATCCTCATCGGAAATGTTGGAGTCTGTTAACTTGTTGTGGAAGTCTTCTTTGGCTGGTAGCTGAGGCTCATCGAGTTGGATCCAATCAGTAATGGTCATAAGGAAATACTCCCTTCCTGGTCACAAATTGATTTCATCAGGAACAAAGAATTTGCTTGTGTTATGGAATTCAGAAGCAGGCAGGTTCTCTACAAGGGTAGCCAGACTAGAAGACATAAATCGAAAAGTGTCAATAAACTGAATCATGAACCTTTCACCCAAAGACTTTGTAAATGTGATGAGTTTTTCCTCAATATGGGGAATAATAAAAATATCATTGTCGTCATAGGCCAGCTGCTTGATGATAAAGTTTTCATCGTAGGTGAGATTGTGGAACAGTACAGGTAACCTCTTTGGGCGACGGCGGAGTTTGTTGCACTCATTACATGAGGCACCTAGATACTTCCCTGTGAAATGACAGTGGTCGTGAACTTTACGGTTTTTGTCAGTGAAGGGTCCATTGCAGTAGCAGCACTCTTCGGTAACCTCATGACATAGTAATTCAAGATAAGTCAAAGGCTTCATAGGCTCGCTAACATCATATATCTCCTGTACTTTCTTCCCAATGTCTACAATGTTAGCCATGAACTTCTCAGCAGCATTTTCTCCCCTGTAAAGTATTGGTTCTGTAGGCAGACTTGTAGTTTTCTCTGGAGGAATAATTTCATTGTCCACGTGTATATATATTGAATAACTGTAGGGTACATGGTGTTGGTAAGCATAGGTGTAGGATTTCTCCGGGTCTGGCTGGCAGGTACTGACAGGTTCAAGCATAGCCTCAAAGTCCCCATACACGACAATAGGAAGCTTTTCTGCATTATGGTGGTTCTGAAACTTCATAACAGGTCGTCGGCCATTTTTTTCACATTGAGGCATTTCCACACGAACTGGAGCATGCGGCTTGCAGTACTTTACGTGCTCTTCTAGGCACTGTTTCCCTGAAAGTCCAGATATACGAAACTGATCATCATATGTCTTGAAACAGCGTTTACATACGTGTATAACACCATGGTGTGTTGTGACCTGTGGGCGAACTAGGCGTGAAAAGTTCTTAATGTATGTGTAATGGCTGTTCTCTTCATTGGTGATGAGAAGGAGATCAAAGTGCTGAGCCTTTTCTTCATTGCAGACACGAACAGGAATAACTTTGTCGTCTTCATTCAAAGAGTAAACATTAACAGACACATCAGGATTATTCTTTTCAAAAATCGTAATGTGTGCTGGTGTCGGGAATTTCAGACCTTCAAAATTGAATTTGTTTGCCAAGTCACGGTACCTCTGGTTGACTTGCTGAGGATCATTTCCTTCAACAAAGCGGGCAAGGACTGACCACTTGAAACACTCATTGTCCTCTTCGTTCTTCGGGTTGATGGTAGATTTGGAGTTCTTGATGGAGGCGGGTAAATCAATGTAGCTGGAGGCGCGAAGAGGGTCCAACTTATTGATGCGGAGCTGGAGTCTCCGTACTGCAGTTAGAGACCAACCACTACCTTTCCCCATGTACTCCTCTTCCTCCTCGCAAACCTTCTTCAAACAGGCTGACACAGCTTCCTCGACATCATGAACATTGTACAAAGGAACATTCTTAGTCTTGAATGACCTTTGGTCCTCTTCTTCCTCAAGTGGATCTGGCTTCCCATACAAACAGTCAAGCCATACATTGAATTTGATAGCCTCATGCAAATTAATTTCATCAACTAGCTGACCAAAAATCTGGGCTCTCATCTCTTCTAAGTAAGAACATATATCCTGGGCCTGGGTGGAGATGTTCTCGGCCACAAGAGTCCTTAAATTACCTCGAAATGCAGTCTCTGCTTCCACGAATCCATGGGGCGATACTGCTCCAGCCCCAGCAACTATCCTTGGACGAGGTGTAGGACCAGGTTGAGCTGCAGGTCGCTGGTCAGAAGTTCCAAGACGCTGCTTCTTCGAAGGTGGAGCAGACCCATCATGTTGCCTCTTCAAAGTAGGACCACTTCATTTGGCAGCATGTCTGTTATAGTTGTCTTGTCGGGTGAAATTCTTTCCACACTTGGTGCAGGTGAAGGTCTTGCTGCCCAGGCCGAATTTACAAGAAGCCTCATGGCGACGAGCATCACCGATATGGCCAAAGACAGCATTGCAGAACTTGCAGTGCGAAGTTGCAGGCTGAAAAACGTCTCCCTTGCAAGAGCGAAGATGACGCTCCATACTGTCCTTCCGAGAAATACTAACTCCACACCTCTCACAAACCTGTAGCTCTTCCCTGAAAGGGTTGAGGTGACAGTTACGTTCATGACGCAAACCTGTCTTGCGAACAGCAAACACCTTACCACAAAAACCACACTGGATGGCTGAAGGCGGAACAAAAGAAGCTGTGTTCTCCATTATAAAAATGAGCAAAAAATGAATATAAAATATGAATAAAGATAAATGTGATAGAATGTAAGACTAAACAGGAATATATACAGAAGACACTAAAACAACGAAGACTAAATATTAATAATAATAAATTGAAGGCACTAAAACAACCTAACCTAAAAACCTTAACGAATTAGCTATGCCCTAATTATAAACCTAACTATAAAATCTTGAAGCACTAACTATCAAGAACCCTAACTCTTGAAGCACTAGAAACCTACTCTAAAAATCTTTAAATACTAACTAATAAAAAATACTGAAGAATAAACTAACAACGAGTTAGAAACTATAAATCTTGATGAACACCAAACTATAATGAAAACGATGACCTAATAATTTAATAATTCGAAATACTAGTTAAATTGAAGACTAAAACTAAACTGTAATAAACTAGCTAATCCCTAAGTAATGAAAACTAAAACTCTTGAAGCACTCTCAAAATCACTCCCAAAGCTGCGAAGCACTCTATGAACAATCGGCAAGCAATGAACAAAGACTGAGGAAAACACGCCTCACAGCATTCTTTATGTGCATGTGGTGGTGGTGGAGGGGGTAGATGGTGTGGTGGGGTAAAGTAGCTGACCCCATATATGGTCACGTTTAAAATCCAGTGCTGCTATTGGCTGGTCAGTAAAAGGTCTTGGGAAAAAACCCTATACTGGCACAGACCAGTAAAAGGTTTGAACAGGTCTACTGGCCCTACCTTGTGGTGCAACCAGGGCGATTTTATCACTAACTACAGTGTGAAGTCATCGCAGGAAGTAACTGTGTCCATCGCAGGTCTACACAGGTCCACAGCAACTTGCAGTACTTCGCCACATATCAGTAAGGTATTGTGTCGTAAGATCAGGTCTGTACAGGTATTCGAAAGACTCCCCTCCTCCTCTACTCCACTACCCTCCGCCGCTCCTCCTCCGCCCCCTCCTCCTTCCTCCTTACAGCACTCATCTAGTCATCATGGTATTGCAACATCTCTCTCGACCTCGTCCCGCTAATCGGGTGTGGAGATAAGGGCTCGCTCTGACGAGTCATGTCTCGTGACACAGTTGCAGGGCAGTCTAGATGCATGTTACATTACATGTTTGAACATGAATGCTTTCAAGTGTTGTAGCTGAAATTTTCTACCTCACTCAAGTCTTGTACAACTACACAACTTGAACTTGTATTTTTTCATACTTTATCTCGTAAGTAGTGGTAACTGGTGATTTCAGACACACAACTACAAAGTCATGTATGTTTGCAAATTATCCATTGTTTTCATACAAGTAGTAGTATCTGGTGATTTCAGATGTAGTTTATACATCAGTTTCATATATTGTTTAACCATTCATTACAACTCTGTTTGTGTTAAAGGTAGGAAATAATAGTAATGAAAATTCATTTTATCATGTTTATTATTTTTTCTCCATGTATTACATATATACACATTTATACATACATCATACCAGCATTTCCCATCATATACAAGAGTCTAACCACATATTACCACAACAAATATTTACATACATCATGAATCTTCAAGTACTTTTAAAATGTCTTTGAGTATTGCACGTACATGTTTTCGTACCAAGGAAGCAAGGTAGACTTCTCCTACAACAGGGCACATAAATGTAGAATCACCAACAACATCCTGTCCTTCCATGGTTGTCTGGGCTCCAACATCGTAACTTAGAATATTGTCACCATCTGCAGCATCGTCACAAGAAGTAGAGGCAGCTTCAGTCTCGGAGAGGTCTGGCGACAACAGTCTCTGCATAGTTAATTGCTTTTGCAGAAGTGCATGAGCTATTACGTCTTCATTGGAGGCAGGAAGCGGTGTATTGCTCCGCATGTTGAACACAACACATTTCCCTTCAGGGCAGCAGCCAACCATCTCTTGACAATGTTCCCAACTCGTAGAATAATGTGCATACAGCCAATGTTCGCCCAAGTTGCACTCTTCAGTGTATTCACGGTAGTTGCCTTCACCATCCTAGTAGGAATACTCCACACACTGATCTCCAGGCTTTACGTACTCGTAGTGCTCAGCAGGAGAGAAGCGCTGAATGTTGTCACGTTGCTGTTCTACAGAGAACTGAGTATCTTCACAAAATGGTGGTTTTGGCGGAGCGGTGGTGCAGGTGTGGTGGAGGGGTTACTGGGAAAAACCCACTCATCTTCTACATGGAAAACTTGTCAGAATGTCCCATATTCTTGTACACATACGGCTGAAATGACACTTGATGTAGCAGAACAAACTTCCAGAAATTTCTGCTTCATTTTCACTTGCAGACTCGTCGTTACATGTTACCTCCTCCATCTTGACTGATAATAAATAATTGTCTTTACCAACATATATTTACATTTTTCTTTTGTATTAACTCTTCAGAAAATTTGATGGTGAGAATTTAATTTCTTGCAACAGTTTTTCTCTATACACAGGGCACAAATGAGAAGCACAACCTGCTGTAAGGCACAGGGTATGTGTAGATGTTATTGCACTTATGTTATGTTGCAGTCCATCACATTTATTCTCAACAACACACACTGGTGTCTCAACACCTGATTTCATTTGGTCCAGAGTCAATGGTAATGGCAAAAATGGTTTGCACAAGTGAACTGGGGAGTTAACACCTTCACATGCAAAACATGCTGTAACATTGCTAGTAGTTCGTGGTGAAAACGGGTTGAATGTTACACGAAAGTGGTTGCCATATCTACACATTTCAAAATAAGTTCTGTTCTGAATTTCTCCACTTCACTCTTCACTTTCAAATTCAATTTCGTAAAGTACACACTGTCTGCTGGTGACCACATAGATATAGTTATTCTCCCAGGGCTCGAACATGGGTCGAGGTATAGCATCCTCCTTGGTAGGGTCAGGCCATATTACTGGTATGTAGTCTTGAACATTATTGGAATCTTCAGAGTCACTAAAATATTCATAAATGTTGTTGCACTCTTCATCACCAAAGTTTACATAACAGCTGCTGCACTCTTCGTCGCTAAAGTTTACATGAGAGTTCTGATATTCTAAAATCTCTGTACGTCTCTCGAAAACCTCCTGTTTGATACGCGAAAACAGATAAGTATTGTTTCTATACCCTGGAGGTGACCACCCATCCATGATGAAACAGATTAACAAGTTGACTATGATGACAAATACACTTCACACATCAGAGGCGTGCATGGATACGTCCAACGAACTTTCCCTGTGTTCAATATGGCAGTGTGGGTCCAGCCACTGCACCTTTCCAACCAGCGAATAACTTGTTCATCACGTCTTAGTTCGTAGGAGATACAACTATCACAGTTTCGGCGAATGATGATCTCGCCTATAGCTCGATTAATAAGCTCCTCAGTTGTGGATGGTAGCTGGCTATCTGGTCGGAGATGGAAAACTGGACAGTCAACAAACTTGCAGGGAATAGGAGTCACACTAAACATGTCGTCGTCGTTGACCCACAGAAAGTGTTCAAGTCCATTGCAGAATTCGAGACGATCTGGAAGACGATCTGGAAGACCAACAGGTATGTAGTGCACCCGGCGGAAACCAACTTCTGCCTCGATGTAGTCGTGGAAATCTTCTGGTCGAAATCTAGTGTCCATTGTTCAGCAGGGGCTGCACACTCTAACGTAGTAACTTGACCGAGCAGTAACTGTGCGGTCCTCCCGTCCGGGCCTGCTACGTACTATCTACTCTGACGTCACACTAGCTCACATCACTGGGGTTCCCAAACACCACAGCCGTAGCAGTAGAACGTTCAGGCGGGAGCAGGTCAGGTCCCGCTCACACGACTCACAGCCGTGTTCAGGCTTGTCGAACTTTGCTTTCAAGTAGCGAAGCGAAGGGCACTCATACGTAGTTTGCAAGTCGATAATATTAACATTTTCATTACAATAAATGCTAAGCCATTTTTTCTGCTCCACCCCAGCAACAAATACGACTTCTTCATCACCTATAATTTCAGTTAATACGTATTTTTAATTTTCTCATAATCTTCATTTCCGTCTTCCCAATGCAGTCCATGGTAATTTTTTGTAAGCCATTTATTGGTGCACTTACTTTTCTTATCCAGCATTTTCCAGTGAAACGGGGGCAGGAAGCTATATGTTATAGTATGTGCTATGGTACATCTTGAATCATGGTATGCTATGCTAACCTCTTTAAGAATAAATCCAAGTTGAGACTGGAAGCCCTGGATACTTACGTACATGATGACTGTCAAAATCGAACTGAGCTTATGTTAGTATTTTCACCACTTTATCTCTTGCATTATATGTTGCCAAATGGTCGTGGATAATGAGAGCGTAGGCCTGTGTGCCAGCAGGTATATTCTCTGCTGCTGTCATTTCAATGCGGCAATCAATTACTCCAGTATTTATACGGTCGTCTTGTTTACTTACGTAAAATACAAGGAGCGGAGCACTGTTCATAAACTCTTCTGGTTCGAGTGTGGTCAATGCTTCGTGACTATAGTATGATTTCTGGAAATCTGCAAACATTTGATATGCCAGCATGAAAGATCCATTACTGAAATTCGCATTCAGGTCCATGTGTGGAAAACTTTCAGAGTTCAAAAAAACTTTGGCATTCTTTATATTGATGTGATCAAACTTTGAGCGATCCACTTTTATAGTATTCTGTCTTCCTGTCTGGAATGCTAAAATTATGTAGTGTGGTTTTTGTGTTGAAAATTATGATTTAACATTCCAATTTACATTTTGAGACTGCGTAAGAGCAGGACAAGTTTCCAAGCTCCATGAGCGGAAAGCCGCATCTATATTCCTTCCTTTCTCGACAAACTTGAGTAGTTTGATTCTCTCATCCATTTTTACTTGTACATTTGGAAGCAGCCACACTATCGACTGTAGAGAGACTGTCACGCCCTCTGGGTTTTCTGCAGTATCCAGTAAAGCATTTGTCTGAGTATTGGCTAAAAGTATGACCAACTCTTGTTTGGAATTCACTATAATATGCTTATAATCTTCGGCGAATCCTAGCAACGAGGCAAGACGTACACATATTTCAAATCTTCCACCTTCGTACA